>RPOG01002939.1:0-76368 GCA_008086565.1 Thalassoma bifasciatum | reverse complement strand
AGTGAAGTGACACGGAAGAAACACACTCACTTCATATCATGAAAGAGGTTTTTACTTCTACAGAATTCATAAAAGCCCATATAAATCACTTAGTCACTTTTTTTTTCTCAACTGACAGCCTGTGTTGGTAATGTGGATGCAGTTTTTTCCATCAGCTGTGCAAAATAAAGACAGTTGGTTCCAGATTTGTTTTCAATACTTGATAACTTTTGGTGTAGGATTAGAAATTAAATATGGCAATTTTGCTGTCATAAACTTCTGTACCTTTACAAATACCACACTTTAAACTATAATAAGTTGACTTTACTTTTAAAAAATATGCAAACTTGCTGCCTTAAAAAAAAGTAATTTCTGTTATCTCAGATAAAGTAGATTTGATCCAGGTTCATGTGTTAACATTAGCGTCAGACTGAGTTCCTAATCAAGGATGACAAACATTACCTTATCCTGTTTCCCTCAACTTTAACTCTTCAACAATGAAAAATTATGAATCAATTACACACCTTTAATTTACACACATATGAGTCAATGACAAAAAGAGGGTCTAAAAACGTATTCTTACAAAGTTCTTTGAAAATGGATAAAAAAACACATTTCTGAGAGAAGAATTATGTTTTCAGTAGTTGACCAACATTTCAAAGATTTTAGGTTCATTAATTTTTAGTATTTTTAATTTGAGCACTCAAAAATGTCAGGTGGTGTAACCAAATATATGAAAATATATTTATATGTTCCTGTTATTTTTTCTGTGTGAAATTATTGGCAAGTATCTCTCAAGTGTCTGTAGTGACTCATACATTTTCATTTTGTGTGTTTCATTTCTTTTATTTGTGAATAAGATAAATAATTTGATGTTAAAATAACATTTCACATTATTACATTGGTTGTTCCACCTGACATGGAANTTTTTTTTTTTTTTTTTTAACTTTCATTAATGAAGAGAAACAGTAGTTTTAGTGATGGTGTGTTGTTTTGATTCATTCTGAAGACCAGCTTTTCCATGTAAAAAGTATCGGTATCAGTACTGATATTGGTGATACTGTTCTCTGTATTTACATGGTATTGGATCAATACCAAATTTTGCAGTACCACACACTACAAGTTGTGAGGTGATAATGAATGTTTAGTAGCTTGTTAAGAAACACCACAAATAATGTTCTCTCTTAAATCTGGACCAAATCTCCTGACATTAATTTGACCATTTTTATTTGGTCAGCACAATACATGGTGTTTTTTTTATTACGATAATGTTTTTTGATGGTTTTGATTCAGGAATGTGCAATTTTCATTTAAAGAATAAAAACATTTCAAATAAAGCCATGTGTTAAGTCATCATGGCCTAAAGTTGGCCATCAGTATGTGACTGACGTGTGGCTGGTTGGTCAGACTGCACATTTCAGAGTGTCACTTTATTGTGGCCAGTCCAAGATCCAACTGTGCAATAGTTATGCTGTTTGATCAGCATCTTGGTATGATACACCTTTGAGGTATCTTGGCAAAGGAGAAGGGCTGACTAACACTGGCTGTTTTCCAAACCACATACTACAGTGCCTACAACTTTGGCTGAAATTCAGTTTGCAACGGACCAGTCTACCTTGCATACTATTTCCCACAATGCACGCTGCTAATGCTGTTTGTGTATGCAGGAGCACTCAGGTTGAGGTGAATTACTGACACCTACTGGAATAAATCAGCACAACTACAACACAACAACAAGAATGTGAAACAGTCTGTGAGATAGAAGTGAAGTGACACGGAAGAAACACACTCACTTCATATCATGAAAGAGGTTTTTACTTCTACAGAATTCATAAAAGCCCATATAAATCACTTAGTCACTTTTTTTTTCTCAACTGACAGCCTGTGTTGGTAATGTGGATGCAGTTTTTTCCATCAGCTGTGCAAAATAAAGACAGTTGGTTCCAGATTTGTTTTCAATACCTGATAACTTTTGGTGTAGGATTAGAAATTAAACATGGCAATTTTGCTGTCATAAACTTCTGTACCTTTACAAATACCACACTGTAAACTATAATAAGTTGACTTTACTTTAAAAAAATATGCAAACTTGCTGCCTTAAAAAAAGTTATTTCTGTTAACTCAGATAAAGTAGATTTGATCAACTTATTTTTGTGAGTTTGCAGTACTCAAATGAACTTAAATAAATTCTATCAGAGTAACTTATGCTTCAGCTTCAATAATTCAAAATTTGTGGTCAACTTTACTTGGAAATTTTGAGGCAATCAGTTTCCTAAAATTTTCAAGTAAAGTCAACACAAGAAACTTGTCTTTACTAAGTTTAAGTAAGTAGACTCAACAGAGTGAGCTAAAATAAGTTAAGGTAACTTTTTTTTAAAAGTAGGATTTACTATTACATTTTACAGTGCATAAAACCAGACCCTGAAATATCTCCATGAATTTGTTGTTTTTTCGAAATAAATATTTATGACTCCGTTTCCCTTCCCATGCTTAATTTAATTTATTTACTTTTCTATGTATTTCTAAACTTCAATTTTAACTTTTTCTTTTTGTTGTTGTTGTTTGTTAACTACACCTCTGATTGATAACGTGCTTTAATGACTGAAATGCCAAATATACCCATGGTTTATTTTCTATATTTCTGATAAAGTTGAACATTAGGGGCATGTCATGGGGCATAGACGGCCAGTCTACACTACTTAGCATAGGCAGCTTGTGCATGTATCACCCATGTACAGCAGGGTCTCATGTCCACTGTGTGCCCTCCTCACACGCAGGGTTTAGTTATCAACTTATTTGACAGGTTACTGCCATGATATGAGTTGTCAGAACATAGTTCTTCTCAGCTTTAACAACTTTCTTTCTTAATCTTAAATCTTATTGTTAAATCTTTCTTCAACAACATCCTTAATTTTTTCAAGATAAGTCAACACAAGAAAGTTGTCTTTACTAAACTTAAGTGAGTAGACTCAACAGAGTGAGCTAAAAGAAGTTAAGGTAACTTTTTTGTTTCAGGTAAGAGTAAGATTTACTATTACATTTTACAGTGCACTTTATACATTTCGTATATACTTTCTAAGCAAGGGGGGCGCTTACGGGTATGACTAGATTATACCCTTGTACACTTAATCTACATCTGACATGTGAGAGGAAAACATGCAGTGGAAACACGCCAAAGGAACAATCTGATGATCTGTAAGATACCTGGGTTACAGGAAAAGTAGCATAGATCTACAGGATTTCCTTTGTTTCTTGGCCTGGCATTGAGGGAGCTCCGCAGCACACACACCCATGGATGTTCATTTATCCTTCCTGCACTTGCTCTAGGAGACCCCACTGTAACTTCTGTCTTTATCCAACCAACCTGTAACAAACGACTCACCGGCAGTAACAGAGTAACACATCCAGGTTCAGGTTGTGTTATTTTGATTCATTCTGAAGACCAGCTTTTCCATGTAAAAAGTATCGGTATCAGTATTGATATCGGTGATACTGTTCTCTGTATTTACATGGTATTGGATCAATACCAAATTTTGCAGTATCACACACCACTAGTTGTTAGGTGATATTGACTGTTTAGTAGCTTGTTAAGAAACACCACAAACAATGTTCTCTCTTAAATCTGGACCAAATCTCCTGACATTAATTTGACCATTTTTATTTGGTCAGCACAATACATGGTGGTTTTTTTTATTACGATAATGTTTTTTGATGGCTTTGATTCAGGAATGTGCAATTTTCATTTAAAGAATAAAAACATTTCAAATAAAGCCATGTGTTAAGTCATCAGGGCCTAAAGTTGGCCATCAGTATGTGACTGACGTGTGGCTGGTTGGTCAGACTACACATTTTAGAGTGTCACTTTATTGTGGCCAGTCCAAGATCCAACTGTGCAATAGTTATGCTGTCTGATCAGCATCTTGGTATGATACACCTTTGAGGTATCTTGGCAAAGGAGAAGGGCTGACTAACACTGGCTGTTTTCCAAACCACATACTACAGTGCCTACAACTTTGGCTGAAATTCAGTTTGCAACGGACCAGTCTACCTTGCACACTACTTCCCACAATACACGCTGCTAATGCTGTTTGTGTATGCAGGAGCACTCAGGTTGAGGTGAATTACTGACACCTACTGGAATAAATCAGCGCAACTACAACACAACAACAAGAATGTGAAACAGTCTGTGAGATAGAAGTGAAGTGACACGGAAGAAACACACTCACTTCATATCATGAAAGAGGTTTTTACTTCTACAGAATTCATAAAAGCCCGTATAAATCACTTAGTCACTTTTTTTTTTCTCAACTGACAGCCTGTGTTGGTAATGTGGATGCAGTTTTTTCCATCAGCTGTGCAAAATAAAGACAGTTGGTTCCAGATTTGTTTTCAATACCTGATAACTTTTGGTGTAGGATTAGAAATTAAATATGGCAATTTTGCTGTCATAAACTTCTGTACCTTTACAAATACCACACTGTAAACTATAATAAGTTGACTTTACTTTAAAAAAATATGCAAACTTGCTGCCTTAAGAAAAAGTAATTTCTGTTATCTCAGATGAAGTAGATTTGATCAACTTATTTTTGTGAGTTTGCAGTACTCAAATGAACTTAAATAAATTCTATCAGAGTAACTTATGCTTCAGCTTCAATAATTCAAAATTTGTGGTCAACTTTACTTGGAAATTTTGAGGCAATCAGTTTCCTAAATTTTTCAAATAAAGTCAACACAAGAAACTTGTCTTTACTAAGTTTAAGTGAGTAGACTCAACAGAGTGAGCTAAAATAAGTTAAGGTAACTTTTTTTTAAAGTAGGATTTACTATTACATTTTACAGTGCATAAAACCAGACCCTGAAATATCTCCATGAATTTGTTGTTTTTTCGAAATAAATATTTATGACTCCGTTTCCCTTCCCATGCTTAATTTAATTTATTTACTTTTCTATGTATTTCTAAACTTCAATTTTAACTTTTTCTTTTTGTTGTTGTTTGTTAACTACACCTCTGATTGATAAGTGCATTAATGACTGAAATGCCAAATATACCCATGGTTTATTTTCTATATTTCTGATAAAGTTGAACATTAGGAGCATGTCATGGGGCATAGACAGCCAGTCTACACTACTTAGCACAGGCAGCTTGTGCATGATTCACCCATGTACAGCAGGGTCTCATGTCCACTGTGTGTCCTCCTCACTCAGAGTTACAGGGTTTGGTTATTAACTTATTTGACAGGTTACTGCCATGATATGAGTTGTCAGAACATAGTTCTTCTCAGCTTTAACAACTTTCTTTCTTAATCTTAAATCTTATTGTTAAATCTTTCTTCAACAACATCCTTAATTTTTTCAAGATAAGTCAACAAAAGAAAGTTGTCTTTACTAAGCTTAAGTGAGTAGACTCAACAGAGTGAGCTAAAATAAGTTAAGGTAACTTTTTTGTTTCAGGTAAGAGTAAGATTTACTATTACATTTTACAGTGCACTTTATACATTTCGTATACACTTTCTAGGCAAGGGGGGCGCTTACGGGTATGACTAGATTATACCCTTATACACTTAATCTACATCTGACATGTGAGAGGAAAACATGCAATGGAAACGCGCCAAAGGAACAATCTGATGATCTGTAAGATACCTGGGTTACTGGAAAAGTAGCATAGATCTACAGGATTTCCTTTGTTTCTTGGCCTGGCATTAAGGGAGCTCCGCAGCACACACACCCATGGATGTTCATTTATCCTTCCTGCACTTGCTCTAGGAGACCCCACTGTAACTTCTGTCTTTATCCAACCAACCTGTAACAAACGACTCACCGGCAGTAACAGAGTAACACATGCAGGTTCAGGTTGTGTTATTTTGATTCATTCTGAAGACCAGCTTTTCCATGTAAAAAGTATCGGTATCAGTATTGATGTTGGTGATACTGTTCTCTGTATTTACATGGTATCGAATAATACCAAATTTTGCAGTACCACACACTACAAGTTGTGAGGTGATATTGACTGTTTAGTAGCTTGTTAAGAAACACCACAAACAATGTTCTCTCTTAAATCTGGACCAAATCTCCTGACATTAATTTGACCATTTTTATTTGGTCTGAACAATACATGGTGTTTTTTTTTTATTACGATAATGTTTTTTGATGGCTTTGATTCAGGAATGTGCAATTTTCATTTAAAGAATAAAAACATTTCAAATAAAGCCATGTGTTAAGTCATCATGGCCTAAAGTTGGCCATCAGTATGTGACTGACGTGTGTCTGGTTGGTCAGACTGCACATTTTAGAATGTCACTTTATTGTGGCCAGTCCAAGATCCAACTGTGCAATAGTTATGCTGTTTGATCAGCATCTTGGTATGATACACCTTTGAGGTATCTTGGCAAAGGAGAAGGGCTGACTAACACTGGCTGTTTTCCAAACCACATACTACAGTGCCTACAACTTTGGCTGAAATTCAGTTTGCAACGGACCAGTCTACCTTGCATACTATTTCCCACAATGCANGCAACCAAATATATGAAAATATATTTATATGTTCCTGTTATTTTTTCTGTGTGAAATTATTGGCAAGTATCTCTCAAGTGTCTGTAGTGACTCATACATTTTCATTTTGTGTGTTTCATTTCTTTTATTTGTGAATAAGATAAATAATTTGATGTTAAAATAACATTTCACATTATTACATTGGTTGTACCACCTGACATGGAAATTGTTCCAGTCACCAATGAAGTGAAAAAACCTTTTTTATCAGTATTTCAGAGAAATCTACAAACTTTTCCACTTGGTCACAAATGTCATTTGGGCTCCTCTGGCTGATGCAGTTTCCTGTTTCCTGTTTTATTCTCTTCACTTTAAAATAAAAGTCTAATGTTACGGTTGCACCACCCTGACATTTGACAAGGTGAAAATTACGGGACAAAAGTTTTTTAAATTTCTCAACAGCTTTAAAATTCTTTTTATTTGCAAAGAATGTTTTATTTAAAAAGGTTCAAGCATAAAATAATGCCACTGTATTTTTAATTTCCATTTACAATAACTGACATTCAATTTTTAGAGTTTAATTACTGTGGATACTTGTCAGGACGGTTGCACCACCTGACATTTTGGGGGTTTGAGGAACCAAAACACAAAAAAACATGTTATATTTTAATAGTTTAAAGATGTGTTCAAATAACACAGGTTTCATAGAATAAAGAAATACATGTGATGAAATACTCAATTCATGATGGAAGGAAATATTACACTCCGACACAAAAAAAGGGACGTCACGTCATTGACACATACACCGCTTTCAGCCCCTGAGTCGTGCCTCTGAATCCATGAACAAAAGACACACCTAAATACCTTGTCATTCATCAATCTATGTGTGCGTGTGTGTGTGTGTATAAAAAAACTGGGCAAGCTGCCAAACTTTTCATCCAAGAGGTTGCGCCTACTGTAGGCATCACTGTCAATGTCGCACTGGATCATCAAGGTCCTGACATGTCACGTCTGTGAAGTTTTATGCTTTATTTCATCACAGGTAAGAGACAAAGTTCTATATAATTTATTATACTATACTTAAAATATAGTCTTAAAGTTATTGTGAAGTAGTTTTTAAATTACAGATTTTTGTCTTAGTGCCAACAGACCCAGACTAATTCTCTAAGAGGATAAACAGACGAATATTAAGCATATAGAAAACCAAAGCAGTTGCATGCAGAATTAAAATATAATTTATGTTTTAATTCTGACAAAGTCGTCTAAACATGTCCAACTGTCACTTGTATTTTTGTTTTAATCTGAGTCTGGGCCTTAAAAAATCTTAACTTAGTCTTAAGGGTAAATGTTCCCTTTGTTGATAATTGTTAGCTTTATGTCTGTTCCGTCTTTAATGCTTTAAGTATCTTGTGATGTGATTTTCCAAATAACCCCATATCACCTTTCAACTTTCAATGTGTGGTTTGTTCAAAGAGCACATCTTTTCTTCTTCATACACAGGCTCTTACAATTTTTAATCATGGCACAAATGAATGAATTGAGTGTGTGTAGAACATAATGCACCTGTTTTGAACCCACACACATGGATAACTTGTCTGACTGGATCAGAAGGCATTTACAGACAGGGTTAGTTTTTCATCTCTTGAACTCAGGCATGTCATACCTGAATAATCACAGTCATGCGAAGTCATCACATGGTGTCTATGTTGGATTGCAGAGAGGAGAAAAGTTTCCATGGAATTAGAAACAAACTGTCATGGCTTAACATGGATAGAGACATTTTGATTTTTAATAAGTCTTCTCTATTGTTGAAAAAGTTTTAGAACATGCCAGTTTATAAATGAAATGACATAGTTTTATGTCTCACTGTATTCTGAAATAAAAGTTTAGAAAACAGCTGAAGTTGAAAAAGAAATCATGGAGTCAGACACACTCCTGACTTTCTTCCAATAATGGAAATCAATGGCCTCCTGTAACCTTCTTTCTTTATTTTCTCTGGTACTTTCACACTCACTTTTATGTCCTTTCAAGCCATTCAATCTGCTAAAGTCTAAAAAAAAAGAAAAAGAAAAAAGAAACTGAACTGTTGTAAAAACTTTACTGTTCATGTATGATCATAATACACAAATGAAAATTCAACATTTGTGACTTTGATTTGAGTAAGTTTTGAGCTCATCCAGTAAAAAAAAACAAAACTATAATTTTCCTCTTTTCTCAACCCACTGAAAAATAAAAGATAAAGAGGAGCTGCCCTTCCCCTTACTGTCTCAGCCAACACACAAACCAACCTGAATTCCTTGGTAACCTTGTTGTATTAGCGTTTCATTCTGTGTCAACACGTTTGTTATAGTAATGGGAGTGCGCCAAATAACTTTGTGTCACTACCCTTTTGTTTGTTTTTGTCTTTCTGTTTTACTTTCAACTCCTCTGAGAGAATATAACACAATGGTGAACTGATATGTTTATTCTGTCACATTTTGGATTCACAGATCTCTGTTTTATGATGCCACTTCGATCCAAAAGCATCTTCGCTTTTTGCTTCCTGCTTATCGCTGCCATCTGTGTACTGTGCGTGTACATGTACACGGAGAGGGTGTCCATCCCGGTCCCCTGGTCGAAGAGGCTCCCCAGCTGTGCATGTGAGACATGTTTAAAAGATCGTCATCCGGCGACGAGGATGGTCATTGAATCTTCTCCTTCACCCTTTTTGTCAAACACCTCAACAGTTCAACAGGAAGATTACGACTGGTGGAGGGTAAATATCCACTCCTCTTAAAATACACACTGCAACACTTTAATTCACTGTTCACTGCCTGTCTCACTCCAAAGTCTTCAAATCCTGCCTCTCGGTTTGTTTGCAGACACTGTCCCTGTTCTTTCTAGAGATAGAGATAGATAGATAGTACTTTTTATTGATCCCTTTAGGTGTGACCATCAGGGAAATTGACATCTCCATCACAATTCACAGCACTACACAAATGCACAATAGGCAATCAAAAAGGTCAGCACCGTTAAAAAATATAAAAAAAATATAAAAAGGAAATAAAGTTAAACATAAAAAGAGCTGTAAGGTGTATTCTAGTATGCTGTTTCTACCTGAGAGGGATTCTGTATGTGCATAGGCACAGGAATATAATAATAATAATATATAATAAAAACAAAATATAATAATAATAATAATAATAATAATAATAATAATAATAATAATAATAATAAAAGCAGTGATCGTATATCAATAATAATATAGCAATAATGATAAAAATAGTAGTATAATAATAATGATGATAATAATAGTATAGAATAGTATAGCAATAATAATAGTATAATGAAAGCGGTAGAATAAATATATAAAAATATACTAATAGCAATTGTAATGAAAATAAAAATAAAAGTAATAACTATAACAATAATGGAGACAGTAATAATAACAATAATGATTATGTGCGATCTCTTATTTACATAATACACTTGATTATATTGCACATATTTCTGAAGTGAATTTCACAGTTTTATAAAGTGTTCTGGTATATTGCACATTTGTAAAGTGATTGCATGCCTTGCACTTACTTAACTACTATATTACTACTTTACTTTATTACTGTGCTGCTATGGATATCAGCATATATTGGTATCAGTATCAGCTGATTTTGGCTTAAAATTGGACTATCAGTTATTTGCAGATATCATGCACTGAAAAAAGGCAATTGGCATGACTTTGGAATTACTTGGATTAAATGAGATCATGTAACAATATAATCACATTCCTTTGATGAACAAAAATAACTCTTTAAATGAACTTAAACAAAATCATGGTAAGTCTCTCCACATGATTAAATGGCTTTCTTTCAGCGTAAAGCCATTTAAGTAGTTTCAACTTAAGTTTATTTGGGTTGATTGGAAAAAGGTGTAGATGTAATTGAACTCAATTCCATACCAAATCTTGTAACCATGGGTGAGGAGGGCACACAGTGGACATGAGACCCTGCTGTCACAAACCCTCGACACCTGAGGCTCTGACACATGTGCCATAGCTCATGAGACAAAAGTATTGATGGTACTTCGAACACCAACGAATCACCTGATTGCTTCAGTCTGTCATGTGAATCACTCAGTGGGATAGAGTGCACTCCAAGATAGGAGAGCTCGAAGAACCTGTTTAGTGTTTTTTCCTGGAACAAATAGAAGACTCACTTCAATACTGGGCCATCCACAAAACAGTGAACCCTAACCTTTACAAACACTTTCTGTGAACTCCAGCCTCATCTGTGCAATGTGAAAGAGGTTTTCCAAGGCAGGGATAGTTTAAAAGAAAATAAACCGAATGAATCCGAAAACTGTGGAGGAAATCTTATATTTAAAAACATCAATTGGCTGAGAATAGAAATAGCGTAACGGCTTAGGTCTCGCCCAAATGGGTCCACTCTCGACCTGATGGTGCAGGTTTGAACCCAGCCTGGGTATTAATTTGGGAGCTGCTGTCTCCTTCACTCCCTATGATTTTTTCTGTTTTCCTCCCTAAACACTTTAAAGGCATGAAAAGCCCCCAAAAATATTTTACAGACAAGACAAAACATAAAAAGCTCTTCTCCAGTCACAAAAGCAAAACCCTGCCAAGTTAGTACGATTATCATTGTATTATCTAATGATTAATTATTATTCGTGTGCCCACTTGAATCCTTGTAATCATTTGGCGTTCTCAAGCGGCAACATGCAAATAAAATTCAAAACAATCCATGAACCAATAACACGAGTTGATTGCACTTCATTTTATTGTCCACTAGATGTCCTGCTCGAGTGTTGTGTGTCATTGAAGCCTGGAATGAAGCATGCTTTGGAAAAATGCTTCACAAAGCCTCATTAACCCATCACTACCCGTGACGTTGACTGGTTGTCTACTCTCCATGTAGACTGATACACAGCTTTAGTGGGCAAATGAAAATGTCTGTTCTAATTAGAGACTAATACAAGACAGTCACAGGAATTTTCATCAAGAAATCTATAGAAGAAAATACTATTATTCATTGATATTCTTGATATCCAGTCAATGCTGAAGACTAAGCCATGGAGTGTACACAGCCAGCCTATACCAGAGCAAAGACAGTATGTGTCTTTTATGTAATATATCCATGTACACCGGGGTCTCATGTCCACTGTGTGCCCTCCTCACTCATGGTAAAGTGATGGCTGTAAAGTTGCTCTAAATTGAGTTGGACCCAAACCTACTAAATAAGTTCAATCAACCCAAAAAGTTGAACCTACTCAAGTGCATGAAGTTAAACTACTAAAATGACTTAATACTAAAAGAAAGCCACTTGACTGCGTGGAAATACTTTCTATGATTTTTTTTTTAAGTTCATCTAAAGAGTTATTTTTTCAGTGTATCTGTGTTGTATGTGCCATGTGGCTGTCTTTGTTGTCTGTCTGTCTTTGTTTTCGATTTGTCTATTTTGTCTCATGTCTGTGTTGCTTGTTCTGTGTCTTTACCTCTTTCTGTTGCATCTGCCCATCCATATTGCCTGATTGCATTCGCTGCCCTTTCATTTTTCTTTCTTCTCTGTGATATCTTTGTCGGTTTGTTTGAGTTTGATGGAGTTATATAAAAAGTCACTCATATGTTTGCTTGTTTTCTTTTTTTTTCTGTTGTGTGTCAGTCAATACAGTTCACTCCACAGGATATTTCATACTTTAAAGAGACAGTGGACAAGTTGTTTCAGATCTTCCCACCCACTCCAGAAGTTGCTAAACATAATCCTGAACGCTGCAGGGCCTGTGCTGTAGTTGGTAATTCTGTGAATTTGGCTAGATCACACTACGGACCACTGATAGACGAGCATGATTTCGTGATAAGGTATTTTATCAAAACAGCATTACCTACAAAAGGCGCTGCTATGTTTACACAGATCTACTATTATTCTCATATTACTCTATGATTTCATTTATTTATCTCTGTGTTCTTTAGGATGAACCAAGGTCGTGTCAAAGGTTATGAAGAACACGTTGGGACCAAAACAACTCATCATGTCATGTATCCAGAGAGTGCTAGTAACCTGGCTCCCACCACTCATCTTGTGTTTTTCCCTTTCAAAATAAGAGACCTTGAGTGGCTCCTCCGGTCCTTTAATCCGTAAGTGCTGACTAGTGCCGTTATCCGTTGATCAAAACCAAAGCTCCCTTACAAATCTGTGGATAAATGAACAACACAAGCCAAGAAGGTCTTAAGGACATCTTGCTTGAAACACATTCAAGTAGTCATTTTCACTCATTTTTAATCTTTTTTTTTCCACCTAGGAAGAATACCTCAACAAATGCAGTGTAAGCTCCATTGTTACCTTCTCTACACCTTGCCCAGCATGTTCTATTTATGAACCCGTTTAGAACGAACAATCCAAACAAACTGGTGTAACTTGAGTTTAAAAGCATCCAGAGCTTTGATTCATTAGGGTGTGTCTACTGCCTGTTTGAAAGCACAAACTCAAGCACAAAAGCCTGGTTGCTGATGCCATGACATTCATCGATGTTCTTAACTGTTCAAACACATGAGCTCAAGTGGTTGACACTGGTAGGCATGCTGAGCTCTCGGCAAACAAGGGAAGTGACTGCCTGCTTAAATAAGTTGACTTTCCTTTAAAAAATTATGCAAAGTCACTGCCTTAAAAAAGTATTCATGTTAACTTAGATTTACCAGATTTGACTAACTTAATTTTTGTGAATAAGCAGTACTCAAATGAACTCAAATAAATTGTAGTAACATGTACACTACCGGTCAAAAGTTTTAGAACACCCCAATTTTTCCAGTTATTTATTGCAATTCAAGTCACTCAAGTCCAATTAGTAGCTTATAATGACACAACAGTAAGTGGTGAACTACCAGAGGGTAAAATAAAAAGTAAGGTTACCCAAAACTGAAAAACAGAGTACATTTCAGAACAATAACACAAAATGGGTTAACAATTGATAGCTGTCCTGCAGCGACGTAGGGTGACCAAGCCTTAAAAAGCTGCTGCTACTAATTCCTACAGGTGTTCCAAGTTTGCTTGATTACTAACAAGCCCCTCTGTCAGCATCAAAGCAGTGTTTGAACACAATGTGGTACCATACCCTCCTGAGCATCAGTTGAACAGTATTGTACTGCAGAAAGTAGTGTGTTGCTACAGAAATGGCAAAAAAAAGGCAATTAACAGTGGAAGAGAGACAGACCATCATAACACTGAAAAATGTAGGTCTTTCCTTCAGAGAAACTGCAAAGAAAGTCAAAGTGTCAGTGAGTACAGTTTCCTTCAGCATCAAAAGGAAGTCAGAAACTGGGGCAAACTTTGACAGGAAGAGGTCTGGCAGACCCAAAGCCACAACTGAATCAGAGGACAAGTTTCTGAGAGTCAACAGTTTGTGTTATAGGCGGCTCACAGGACAACAGCTTCAAGCACAGCTTAATAGTGGTCGTAGTAAACAAGTCTCTGTTTCTACTGTGAAGAGAAGACTTGGAGCTGCGGGTTTGACTGGACGAGTTGCAGCAAGAAAACCATTGCTAAGACGTCAGAATAAGACAAAGAGGTTTGCCTGGGCCAAGAAACACTGCCATTGGACGACTGAAGACTGGAAAAAGGTATTATGGACTGTTGAATCCAAATTTGAAATCTTGGGTTCATCAGGATCTTTGTACGGCGTAGAGTAGGTGAAAGGATGCTTCCACAGTGTGTGGGAAGTTGACAGTTTGTACCTCCTCCTTCACACTACCAGACCCGAACAAAACGACCTAGGTCCCAACCACTGAACAAGTCTCACTCTCCGTGGGACTTGGTTTTGTCGATGGTGTCGTAGGACGTGCACCATGCAATACCCTCTGGTATGTGTCTAGTTGGTCAGGGGTTCATCTTACAGCAAGATAATGAGCCAAAACAGAAGTCCAAGCTATGCCAGAACTATCTTGTGAAAAAAGAACAAGCTGGTAAAGTTGAAAACATGGAGTGGCCAGCACAGTCTCCAGACTTAAACCCCATTGAGCTGGTTTGGGATGAAATGATGAAAATTTATGATCAACACGACTTGGAAATTTTAAGGCAATGTTTCCCTAAAATTTTCAAGTGAAATCAACTTAAGAAAGTTGTTTTTACCAAGTTTAAGTAAGTAGACTTACTTGAGCTTAAATAAGTTAATGTATGGACCAATCCTACCGCTGATTAATGGTTGCAGCCATTACTGCAGAGGAAGACAAAAATCCCTTTCTTTAAACCTATCATAACACAATGTTCCAAAAAATGAAAATAATAGAACGGGCACGCAAATCAGAAGGGAAGGGAGTTACTAGAGTGGGGCACCTTGAGAGAGTGTTTATGATTTGGTGCTGTATGAAAAAAAAATATTGATATTGTTTTCCAATTTTCTAAAAGCAATACTTGGTTACCCATTTTTTTTGTGTGCAGAATTTAACTTTCAGCATTACCTCCAACAGGGCTGATAAACAGCCAGGGAAGAGAGGAAACAAGGATTTGGTGAGTATTCCAATAAGCACAACACTTCTGTTACATCCCGTCCAAGAAACATAAAATAGACAGAGACATAAACATGGAGTGAGAGAACTAAGTCACACTGATTTCTAACAGGTGATGATCCTAAACCCAGCTTTCATGAAATATGTTCATGACATATGGCTTCAGAAGAAGGACCGTTATCCATCCACTGGCTTCATGGTTGTGATTCTCAGCCTGGTGATTTGTGATGAGGTAGGTTTGATTCACACAGCTCAGTATGTGGGTAATGTGCCAAATCTTCTCTGTTAATGCCATCAGCTTATTCTGATGTAGTTTTGAGCTGCTAGCGTCCGTATGTGTCCAGCTGGCACCTGACTGGCAGCAACTGTGAGCCTAAGACACACTAAGTTCTATAGTGATGTCAGAAAATGTCAGGACAAAAATGTGGCTATCCCAAAATGACAGCGCTCAAATACACTGTTTCCACCAAACTGGTGCTAGAGCTACACTGTAAACTATAGCAAGTGGACTTCACTTGAAAAAAAAATGCAAAGGCGTTGCCTTGTATGTTAATTTAGAGAAATATAAAGTAGATTTGATTAACTTATTTTTTATGAATAAGCAGTACTCAAATGAAATTAAATAAATTATAGTAACATATATATGCAAAAATCATTCCTCAGGTTGACAATTCCTGTGACTGTTTTGCATTAGCCTCTAATTTGAACAGGCATTTGCCCACTAAAGCTGCCCATCATGTACGAACCGCCAATTCACACATAGCTTCCGCGCCGCGATATTCGGCTCGCGCCAATTCACACCGGCAATGTCTCTGGAGCGCCGCGCAGTGTGCTCTGTAGCAGCTAGATACCAGATCATAGGAGAAACACATGTTCCTGCAGGATTTATCATGCATTGGCTCTCCCCAAACTTAAGAAGTTTGATTCCAAACCTCCTCTTTTCTGTTGGTGTTATTGTATACAGGACGTTTGTCATCTCCAAAATAAACTTTCCTCATCCGTGGTGTTGGATTACATCTGTCTCTGACCAGCTGATGATTTCTGGCTCTGTGCCACTCACTAGACTGTATAAAACAGGACTGGGAGTGATGTAATTTTGGTTTTCATGGATAAAATGTCAGATCGGGAGCAAGAACCCAGTGTTTTATTTTTAAATGACCGGATGCTCTGTTCATTTTTCACGTCTTCATGTTTGGCACAACTTGCTCTGCAGAGATTGACGCATTTCAGCAGAGCCGTTGGCAAAAGAGACCTGCAGCGTAAAAGCCGCGGGCGCCGTCTGTGGCTCGCAGCGCAGCTCTCTGCCACGCAGACTGTGTGAAGGCTCTGATTGAAAAGAGTGGGAGCTAAGTGTTGCATTGTGGTGTATGACTGTACATTATAGAAACATGCTAGCAGGGTGTCACTCAACACCACAGAGCATAGACAGCGCGTGCGTGATTCACCCATGTACAGCAGGGTCTCATGTCCACTGTGTGCCCTCCTCACTCACGGTCACAGGGTTTGGTTATCAACTTATTTGATAGGTTACTGCCGTGAGATGAGTTGTCAGAACTTAGTTCTTTTCAGCTTTAACAACTTAAAATTTATGGTTAACTTTACTTTTAACTTCAATAAATAAATAATAAATTCAACTTAAATGTTAAGGCAATCGGTTTCCTATTTTTTTCAAGTGAAGTCAACAAAAGAAGGTTGTCTTTACTCAGTTTAAGAAAGTAGACTCAGCAGAGTGAGCTAAAATAAGTAAAGGTAACTTTTTGTTTTAAGTAAGATTTACTGTTACATTTTACAGTGTAGTTCCAGACCAGTGCCTGACTTACCCCCAGTTCTTTGTGTCTTTACTGACAAAGAAATGGCTCAAGTCGCCAAAAAACGCTGCTTAGTGGTGGGAAAAAAAAAAAAAAAAAAGTTGTGAAATGTGACTGTGGTGGCATCTCCCCACTGTAAAAAAAAAAAAGAGTGTTTATTAGACATCTTTTCAGAGGCTTGTCATTATCACAAGTTGACCATAAAGGCAATACTAACATATTCATATATCTGTTGCTTTATTTATTAATCTACTGTGTGTTTGTGTGTGTGTATTCCAGGTCAGTGTGTTTGGGTTTGGAGCAGACGGAGACGGAAACTGGAGCCATTACTTTGAAAGACTTTCAAACAAAAGATTAAGAACAGGACCTCATTCTGGAATGCTTGAATATAACGTCTTAAAAAAGCTACACAAGGAAAAACTGATACAACTTTACAGAGGAACCTAACATACATTGTGTGTATGTGTATGTGTGTGTGTGTGTGTGTGTGTGTGTGTGTGTATGTGTGTGGCTCTCAAGTTCAGTCACATGTACAGCACTAATAATTTAAAGAAGGAAATTTCCAAAAAGCAAAATTTGCTATTTATATTCCAGGACTGAATACTTGTTTTTCTAATTTATATTTTCAGGCCTTTCATGCCTTTATTCAGAGAGGACAAGGCAGTGATAGAGCAGGGAACAATGTGAGAGTTGGGGGAGTGACGAGTGGGAAATTAACCATAGATCAAAACAAAGCAATAAAAAAGAGGCCTGAGGTACTTTTCGTGACTGATTGGTACAAAATGAGACGACCTGTTGATCTGCACGACGCCACCAACGGGAACCATCATGCTCGGACTTTGGGACTTTGTCTTTATTCATGCAGAGTGTGTGTGTGTGTGCTGCTCCCAACCAGGCTCCAGATTCTGTGTGAGACTTCAGCGTAGTGATGTTCCATAAGACTGATATCCTTACGCCGCGTACCCACCAAAAGCGTTGAAAGCGAGTGTACTCAGTGTACAAGTAAAATCGAAGAATGCGTCATTTCATCGTGGAACATGACTCCGATCACCACCATCGCTGCTCTGTACCATAGACTGTATAATGATATACAGTCAATGCTCTGTACCATAGACTGTATAATGATATACAGTCAATGCTCTGTACCATAGACTGTATAATGATATACAGTCAATGCTCTGTACTTGCTGTGGAGAAGTGATCTACGGGCTCGGCGCCGTCGTCGTCGGTACTGGGTGCATGCTACCCTACGGAGGCGGTGTGAGCTCGGTGAGTTCCACCGTCTCTTGCAGGAGCTGCGTCTGGACGACGGCAGGTTCCAGCGGAACTTCAGGCTGACTGTTGCCCAGTTTGAAGAGCTGCTATCCAGGGTTGGTGCCAGGATCTCCTGCCTGGATACCAACTCTAGGCGCTCCATTCCAGCTGCGGAGCGCCCGTCCATCTGTCTGCGGTGAGTCTCCGTTTAGCAGTTTGTCTACGTAGCGGTCTACGTCAGTGACGATCTCCACGCTGATAGGCTGTCCCGGCTTGTCAAAACGCTCGCTGGAAAAGTTAAATTATTTCAACTCGAGCGTCGAGCGTCAGGCATCAAGCGATCTTCGTCAACTTGCAGCTTTAGATTGACTTTGTATGTAAAATTGACGCGTGACAAATTTTCATCGCTTTTGGTGGGTACACTGAACCCATCCATCCATCCATTTTCTTAACCATCTATCCTGCTAATCAGGGTCGCGGGTGGCTGGAGTCTATCCCAGCTGTCATTGGGCGAGGTACACCCTGGATTGGTCGCCAGTCAATCGCAGGGCTGACATAGAGACAAACAACCATTCACACACACACTCACCTACGGGCAATTTAGAGTAATCAATTAACCTAATGTGGGCATGTTTTTGGTCTGTGGGAGGAAGCCGGAGAACCCGGAGAGAACCCACGCATGCACGGGAAGAACATGCAAACTCCGCACAGAAAGGCCAACCATGCCCAAACGGGGATTGGAACCGGCGACCTTCTTGCTGTGAGGCTAGAGCGCTACCCACTGCACCACCGTGCAGCCCGTTACTGAACCCATACTGAGTAAAATTCTTGCAGGTATCAACCATACCAATCCAAGACTGATACTAGTCAGAGCTGACAAGACCCTTTTTCTCCTAAATAAACACACTTTTACCTGGAGTTCCAGTAAAAGATAAATTTAATTCATTTATCTGTTAAATGTAGTTTTGAAGCCAAGAATTATTATTATCATTTTTTTAAATGTTTTTTGCATGAATAAGTTAAACCTTCTCTGCAATAAGTTCATACTCTAGTAAAATAATCTACCTCCATCATCAGCTATGATAAGAAGAGAAAGTGTGTGTGTGTGTGTGTGTGTGTGTGTGTGTGTGTTGGGGGGTGTACTTGAAAACATGTAAAGCTCTTTGTGCTATATTTTTGACTTATGAAATGTGCTTTATAAATAAACTTTGTTTTGACTTGGTTTGATGATTAACGCCAGTTTTAAATTAATATGAAGACAAAAACAGATTCATGCCTGTTACCTCTAGTAGTTCAGGCAAACAACCTGGATTTGCCCTTTTTTTCATGATCACCTGACAAATATTCTCCTATCAGGTGCTTTATTCAAGATGCTGGGTCTTAGCTTGCTGCCTTTGCTGCCCTGAACCATGCTCAACTTTTCAGCCCTTGTGTTCACCATTAGGCTCTGTCATCTTTTATTCCCACTCCTATAATGTGCTTTGAAATGAGGTAAATGCTTTAAGTATTCTTTTAAGATCAAAATGGTTGAGGTTGAATACTCAGGCATATGAAGTCTGTAAGTTTCTGACATCAAATATCAAAAAAAATATTTTGAGAACAATAAAAAATGCTTAGAGTCCTTATGAGGGCTTACAAAGTGATCTTGAAAGTCTCACTCCTATACGCCTAATCAAAATCAACAACCTAAAATGAGATTTTCAGCACCTTATTAGGATATTTCTGCTATTTCAAAGACAAACTGTAGCAGTTAGAGGAGAGCTCTGTGTTTTTCTCTGCTTAAAATGATTCTGTGATTTATTTAGTAGTAATGAAATAAACAGTTGTTCCCACTTATGATGCAGGTGTAAAAAATATGGCAGAAAAAGCAAGTCTGACCTCTAGTGTTCATCGTGTAGTATGTGCTTTGGTTCGACATATACTTGGTTTACTATTCATTTTGAGCTTTGCTAAGGGACCAAATAAAAACTTCAGTACACAGTATGCAAATAAATGTTTATATTGATTGTTTTATTGATACGAAACATATGTGCTATCTAAATAAACATTGACAATGACTTGCACAAAAGGTGCATTAGGGGCTCAAAAAGTTAGCGTTGGAGTCTTCATGCACTTTATAACTCTAGAGTTGGAAAACCTGAAGCCTCCACGGACTTTGCGGGGGACACGCCTCAAAATCAGTGAGTGTGGACATTAAGATTGGGTTGAAGTCTCAACCGGCAGGAGAGAAGATACTTACATGAAACACAAAATAGGACCAATGAATTTTGGTGGAATTTAAGCAATACAAGCTGTGACTTTATCATCGGCCTATTTCCAAGGTTTTTGATATATTAGTGCTCATTTGGCCTCTGACCTTATGTTTTATTGAAAATGTATCAAAAATGTGATTTAGGTTCGACACGTTTTGGTGATTTTTCAGTCTCTAAAAAAGGAGAATGATTGAACTTATACTCATTCAAACACTGTTCAGGGCTCAGTACAAGAACTGCACCTGATCAAATGAGCCTCTGATAAGAACCTGAAACACCCTACAAATAATCCCCATCTTCTTTACTTTATGATGTTAGTGGATTGTTAAATAGTTAGGATTAGAAGGGAAAGCTAGATTGAAATATGTATTTTAAAAAGTTGTATAACTTGATATAATGCTCCTACAAATGATTCAGCTGTAAATATAACCCTCTTGATCTAGTGGCCTGAGTCATTATTTTCAGTTTTCCAGGAAACAAAAGGAACTGAACCAATAGAGTTTTATGACTTACTGATTCAAGCCATTAGAGGTTAAAAAAAAAACCCATTATATTTGCAATTAGGATGTTGACTATTTTATCAGGGGTGGGGAACAACCTGAAGAGCTGACTTATGTAAAAATATAACTTTCCTAAAAAAGTGACATTAGCAATTAGTTTGAGAGGAGGAGGAGGATATGGAGGATAGAAAGAGCAAGAGTGACATCTAGTGTTCAAAGTGTAGCACTGCTCTGGTTTGATGGTAACTGCTGAAAGTCAAATACAGAGTGTACTGACCATTTCAAACTCTGCTAAAAATCCCACAACAATCTTACCCGATAGGTTTTTTTTAGTCAAATATGTTTTTATTGAGAAAAAAAATATTGCATACATTTTAAATATACATTCATGTCTCCTTTTACAATTTTCTGTTATGGATTCCATTTTTATATTTACCATTATATTTAAACATTTTAACAAAGTTTTTAGAATCAATTGAAGAACAAAGACAATTGGATACGAACAGAAGGAAAGGGAGAAGCACAGTTTAAAAAAAAAAAAAAAAAAAAAAAAAAAAAAAAAAAGGGGGGGGGGGTGTATAAATAAATTATTTAGAGAGAGGAAAATAATAAATAAAAAAAAGGGGGGGGGGGGCAATGGATTCGAATATCATAGTACACATAGTATGTATGGAGTATTAAGTATGAAACTGAATGGAGAACAAACTGAGAGGGATTGAAACAAACGTAGTACATATACATCCATACATATCTCCATACAACTAGACCACCATTTTCATACATATCTACATACACACATTAAGAGAAGGAAAAAAGAAAAATAATAAATGAAAAATAAATAACCCGATAGGTTTTTTTTTTTTTTTTTTTTTTTTACACATTTTTATAATGAATGTATGATCTTAAAAATTAACTCAGAAAAAAAGAAAAAATCTTAGTTTGCCACCTACAGTGCTCAGCATAAATGAGTACACCCCAACACATTTGTCAGAAAACCTTTAGTTTTCGATCAGACTCAAACTACAAATTGTACAACAAAATACTCCCACAAATATGGGCCATTGATTGCAAACAAGATTTGTGAGTTTGCACGCACTAAATAGTACTTTTCCTAACAAATTTATTCAAGACAATGCTGCAAAAATGATACACCCCAATGAAAGTCTCAGGAGCAAAGCTAAATTTCAGACTACAAAATCCCAATGAGCAAGATTTCAACCACAGGTGAGTCTATTTATTTGCTGAACAGACAGTTCATTATAAAACAGGTTACTTAATAGAGAAAACTCCTTTCATTTCATGCTGTCAGCAATGACACAACATGGAAGAGAAATGTCACAAAGCCTGAGAAAGGAAATAATTTATTTACACAATCAGGGTGAAGGCTACAAGATCAGCATGGTGCCTACAGTCAAACGTGGTGGCAGCGTCTTCATGTGTAAACACCGATGGGGAATTCTGAAGTGACAAGCTGAGCATCACTCTCCATCCAGCATCTAGGCTCTAAAAGAGGTCGTTTTTGAAGAATGGAAGAAGATAGGTGTTGCAGTATGTTGCCAACTTATTCATTCAATGCCGAGAAGACTTGGTGCTGTCCACGAAAATTGTGGAGCTCTGTTACAGCTGTTTCTCTCTCCCTGCTCTCTGTGGGCTGCCCCTCCCTCCACCCTTCACCTGAGTGATCACTCACACCTGAATCCAGTTGATACTCAGGCTGGTGGAGGGAGCCCTTATAAGAGTGGAAAGGAGAGCAGAGACATACACACACTTTAGACCACAGGTAAGTGGTTGAATCCTGATTTTTTTTTTCTCCCCTTTTGTGATTGATTCCCTTTTCTTTCAACCAACATGTTTCATTGTTGGTTTTTTGTTGTTTTAGTTTGGGCTGGAGACCTCCGGTAGTCCAGTTTTTGCTTTTTTGATTTTCTCTCTTGTTTTTTGATAACTCAGGGGGAGGTGCTGGCATGACGGCCCTTTGCGTGGCTGGGTCAGCACTTCTCCCTTTTTGTTCCTTTTGGCTGGGGTCTCCAGCCCCTATTGGTTGTTTAAGTTCTTTGAATTTTGTTTGGGGAATTAATGAAGCCGTAGGGTTTAACTTTTAATCACCAGAGCTGTCTTTTTTTCTTGTTATGCTCGCCTTTTTGAGCCTTTTGTTTGAGAGAGGCCGTAACAAGCTCATACAAAACACTTGATGTTGTAGTTTTTGCTATGGGGTGTATTCATTTTTGCTATTTTGAGTAAAACTGATGATTTTGTAATCCCAGTTATATTATCAATCTTACTTTCATGTTGTGAGTGAAGCAAATGTTCAATGAAACTTAGTTTTGTCAAACTTTTGGGAATTATTCTTGTGTTCATTGAGATATTGATTTAAATCTTCCTTTTCAAAGGGGGTGTACTCATTGCACCCCCTTAATGCTGAGCTCTGTAAATTGGGTATTTTCTTTGGTTTGAATGACACTGTTCAATCACACTATGAGAAACTTGTGCATTGCATTTTTCAGAATCAGAATCAACTTTAATCGCCAGGTTTGCTTGAACATACAAAGAATGTGTTATGCTAAACTGTGCCCTCTTGTACAGGTAATAGTAAGACATAAAAGAGAAAATAATAACAGTAATAATTTTACATATAGGGGTCAATGACGTGACGTCCCCTTTTTTGGGTCTGAGTGCAATATTTCCTTCCATCATGAATTGAGTATTTCATCACATGTATTTCTTTCTTCTATGAAACCTGTGTTATTTGAACACATCTTTAAACTATTAAAATATAACATGTTTTTTTGTGTTTTGGTTCCTCAAACCCCCAAAATGTCAGGTGGTGCAACCGTCCTGACAAGTATCCACAGTAATTAAACTCTAAAAATTGAATGTCAGTTATTGTAAATTGAAATTAAAAATACAGTGGCATTATTTTATGCTTGAACCTTTTTAAATAAAACATTCTTTGCAAATAAAAAGAATTTTAAAGCTGTTGAGAAATTTAAAAAACTTTTGTCCCGTAATTTTCACCTTGTCAAATGTCAGGGTGGTGCAACCGTAANACTTCATTGGTGACTGGAACAATTTCCATGTCAGGTGGAACAACCAATGTAATAATGTGAAATGTTATTTTAACATCAAATTATTTATCTTATTCACAAATAAAAGAAATGAAACACACAAAATGAAAATGTATGAGTCACTACAGACACTTGAGAGATACTTGCCAATAATTTCACTCAGAAAAAATAACAGGAACATATAAATATATTTTCATATATTTGGTTGCACCACCTGACATTTTTGGGTGCTCAAATTAAAAATACTAAAAAATAATGAACCTAAAATCTTTGAAATGTTGGTCAACTACTGAAATCTGTTAAAAAACATAATTCTTTACTCAGAAATATGTTTTTTGTCCATTTTCAAAGAACTTTTAAAAAATACGTTTTTAGACCCTTTATTTGTCATTGACCCACAGAACAGTATCAAACTATAAACAAAAATAATAACAACTAGACAAGACTAATTTTTACAGGCTACAATAATACGAGAATAGTACAGTGGTAAGTACTGGAAAGATGCAGATATTACATGAGGTAGTTTAACATAAGTTGCAGAGCGATAGTTAAATAAAAACAATAAATAATAAAGAATGTACAGTCTACTGTTACATTTAATATCTATGTGTTTATTAACAGTTTTGTTCTGGGGTTTCTGCAGTTCATGTTTTTTATTTTTTGCACTTCATCAAATCGAAAATTGTTTTTCAAAATGACACAAAGAAAACCAAACCATCAAAAGTCTGAAAAAGTCAAGAAGTTGAAAACAAGAAACCGTCTGTTTATTAATGCAAGTTTTATTATAACATTCTTTGTGAAAGCACATTTGAAAATCTTGGCTATGCTTCATAAAATGTTTGATGGGCTGCAAAACAAGACAACAAGCACATAATCCACGCTTCATTTCACAGCAAGTCACTGTAATTTTCACCACTATCAATATTACATTACATTACACACATATTCCACCTCCTCTCTTTCACCTAATCTCTGCTCTTTTAAGTCAAAACTGAATCCAGAAATTAGACGTCTCTGTTAGACCCTAGCAGGTTTGTATTTATAGAATTTATTTCAGAGGTCAACATGAAGCAGGAAGAGGAAATCTGCTGGAACACTTGTCTTACAGGATATGATAAATCTGACCGTTACGAGTGTTGTAACAAAACTGTCAGAATAAACAGTTTTTGACCCTTTTTAGATTACTTGCTGTTCAGCCAGCTGCAAAACACTGACAAGAGAGCTAAATTGAGATACCTTATAAGAGATAAGTGAAGAAATACCATATCATAACACAACAGACGAGCTGTGACAGACTTCATTTGTGTACAATCAACCACAATCACTACATGAGAATATTTTCTGAGAGGGACTACATTATCGTTTCCAATTTACATTACTGAAAGATTATTTTGTTAGAATAAAAATGAGTCTGTTTTTCTCAATCACATACTGATATTGTTTTTTAAATCGAGTTAACAAACCCGTGCTGCGAAAGCTTCATGTGATAGTGCTTTTCTCATCTGATTCTCATCTTAGGTTTCCGTGTCACTTCCAGCCAGTTAAAGTAAACAACCTTCTCTCAGCCTCTGCTGCAAATGATCACAGCTGAGTGTAGGATGTTTACATGAACTGAGACTGAACAACTCTAACGTACTCATTCAGAAGAATCCCTGGAGTCTGATCCTTAATGTTAAAAACGGTCATTTTAGCCTTCGTGCAGAACAAACAAACATCTAACAACACGAGTGACCCATTGCAATGAACAAAAAAAAGACATAAAGTCAAAAGCACAGTGTGTATGAATGGGACATTAAAGCAACATTTCAGGAACAGATTTTGCCTGAAATGCTTATGTGATCACCTCTCATTGAGGAAGCAGCAGCAGCTCTCAAGGACAAACACCTCGTGTGATGCATAATAAATATGATCCAGTTTGTTAAGCTTTTACCACAACGACTCTACTCTTCTTTTTTGTTCTTCGTTGTTTTGAATGGCCTCCCTCTCAGAGGCCTAACGCTGGATGTTTGTTAGTTCTATGATTCTATGGAAACACAGAGGGTGGAAGATGGCGGCCTGCGTAAGGTGACCTGCTCCTGTGTGAGGATATAAATGACTTAAAGGGACTGTGAGGACTTTCAAAGAGATCCTGAAAAAGTCTCATCTCTGGATATATGCCTGATCATCATCCAACACTTAAACTTGTCCAAACTGGTTATGTCTAAATTCTTTTTCTCAGCTTCCCAATTGGGTTGAGTGGTACCAAATTGATTTACAGCTAGCCAAAGTTTAGCAGTAAAAAGAGAGATATGTGTTTTTCTCCGCTGATTTATCTTGTAGTAACAATGGAAACAAGAGCTGGACTGTCTAACCAAAAACCGAACAGAATGCTTAACAGGAGAGTGAAAGAGCACAGGCCAAAAGCTAAAACAGGGGTTAAATTGTTTGTGTTAATGCTCATTCCAAAATGAAGAGCCAGGTTACATGTGCTCTGCTCGGTGAGGTTGGAGTTGGTAGATGAGCACTGGTAGGACATAACCAGGATTCACTGTTAAGCGACATGCTGAAATACAGCTACTAAACTATGGTGCAAACTAAGTTCATAACGTTGACTTCCCTAGCAACACAGAACTATAAAAAAAGGGCTATGGTTATCGAAATGTCAGTTAGAACTAGGGCTGAACAATTTATCGTTTTCTGATCGAAATCACAATTTCAGACATCATGATCATGTTTTCGCCAAAGCTGCAATTTTTTTGCTCCTGACTGACCCAGAATCTGTTGTCACTTCTTTTACACACACGTCCTTTGAGTGTCAGACTGTTGGGAAAGATCCTTTTTTTTCCCCTTAGGATTGTTGAATTTTATTTCAATGTATTTTTTGATACTCGCTTTTTGAACTTAGTCTTTTTTAAATTGTTTTGTACTTTATCTTTTTTCACTTAACACAATTAAGGATATTTTTGCACAACATCATTTTTTAAAGTGAAGAGTCAAAGAAAGCTCTTCTTGTTTTTCAGTCGTTATAACTACAAATGATTAAAAAGTCCAGTTTATACACAAAAGAATTGTATTGTAAGGTCAAAAATTCAACTATTCATCTCAAAAGCTGTTTTTTTTCTCAAAATTTAGCATTTTATTTAATGTTATCTTTATTCCTCATAATTTTGACTTAGAATTTCGACTTCTTGTATCAAAATTTCTACTTTTTTTTTCTTTCAAATACTGCCTTGATTTCAAAATGTTGATGTTTTATCTGAAAATTTTCGCTTTGTATCTTAGACTTTTGTCTGAATCTCCAAATTGTGATCTTAAATGTGAAAGTTTAGACTTTTTTCACAAAATGTTAAATTGATTTCTTAAAATTTGGACTCTAATCTCAAAATTTTGTTTTTTTTCCTCAGAATTTTGTCTTTACTTCTCCAAATTTCCACTTTCTATCTTAAAATATCGACCTTTTCTCTTAAAGTTGGAAACAATTCTTACCTTCAGTTTTCATCCTTATATTCTTATATGAGAGTAAAAGCTTTTGGTGGTTTGATGTAATTTTCTGTCAAGTTCGTAAATGTTTTTGTACATTGTGAAAACTTCACTGAAACTTGATTGGAAGAAAATCATGAATTGAATCTGCCAGAAAAATCAGGGATGGATCTTTTTCTAAAACCGTTCAGCCCTAGTTAGAACTAAACCAATATCTAAAGCTCCCTCTTGCTTCTACTGAAAGCTGACAAAGCCTTATGTTACTGCTATTGTTGTCACATTTCAAACAATATAGTGCTACTATTGATAAATACATTACCTCATTGCGTTGTAATTGGTTAGAAGGTATTTTGGACAAAAAAGTAGAGTTGAAAAGAAAATCTGCTCTCTATTCATTTTTACACAACAAAGTGAAACCAAAACTACAAACTTTGGTTCATTATGACAGTGGGGAGCAAAGGCTTATGGGGAGTGGAGTCTTTAGTGTTAGTGCTAATGCTAGCTTTCCAGAAACTCCAAACTCTATCAACTCACACTGTAAACACTGGGGAATTCTGCATGTGTATTGCTACATTAAAAATTTGGTACTTCTACATATCACATGCTAATAAGGCTGAACGGTTTCAGAAAAATATCTAATTTCGATTTTTCTGGCAGATACAGCGATTTCAATTTGATTCACGTTTTCTTTAAATTTAAACTTCTGAAGTATTCACATTGTACAGTAACATTTACAAACTTGACAGAAAATTACAACAAACCATTGAAACATCAAAAGCTTTTACTCTAATTCAAGGATGAAAACTGAAGGTAAGAATTGTTTCTGACTTTGAGATAAAGGATCAGCATTTTAAAATGAAAAGTGGAAATTTTGAGAAATAAAGACAAAATTCTAAGACAGAACGTCAAGAACTTCCAGAGTTTAAGAAGTCAATTTAACATTATGTGAAAAAGCCTAAACTTTCTCATTTTAGGTCAAAACTTTACGATGACAAAAGTCTAAGATAAAAAGTTTGTTTTGAAATGAAGGCAATGTTTGAGATAAAAAGTTGAAATTTGGATTTAAAAAAAATTCAAAATTGTAAGATTTAAGTCAAAATTATATAAAATAAATACAAAATTATAGGATAAAAGACAAAAAAAAAATTAGAAGATTTCAGATAAATAGTCAAATTGTGACTTCTCTCAAAACCCCGAGTCTAACAACCATTCCTGCTATTTCTAAACCGGAATTTTTAAATTGTATTTTTAGTTCTAAAAACTGAAGAAAAAAAAAGGCCTATCTTTGACTCTTAACTTTTAAAAATAATGTAGTGCAAAAGCTTCTTAATTGAATCAAGTTAAATAAAATAAAATACAAAACAACTAAAAACAAAATTTAACAATCCCAAGAAAATAAGGGTTTTTCCCAACAGTCGTACACTGAAGACACGTGTGTGAAACAGCTGATATAACAGATCCTGGGTCAGTCAGGACCAAAAAAATCACAGCTTTGGCATTCACATGATCACGATGTTTGAAATTGCGATTTCGATCAGAAAATATCATTTACTTACCCAAGCTAGCTATTCACGAAGTATCAATTGTGTAACATTGCAATCACATTGAGGTTGAAAGTGTAAACTTAAGACAATGTTTTGGGATGACTTGAGAAACAGCAATATGGGGTGGAGGGAGGTATACCCAGCATTAGATCAACAAAGCATTGAAGTGAAAGAGGCTGAAATGCTTATTGCACTAACAAAAGTATTATTTTGAAAACTGGTTGGTTCTTGCTTTGACAACAAAAATATTTGAAAAAAGACACAGAGTTGGCAAATTTTCAGACTGAATTCTATCTTGACTGTATTTCAAAGAGGCACTTAAGTTAAACAGACTTAGCGCGTGAACAAATGTCTTCCACTTCTGCAGAGCTGAAGGCAGCTGACAGCAGCAAACATCAGACTGAAAGCTCTGCTGATAGACAGCTTCCAGTCGGGGATGTTTACAGCCAGAAACTACCCGATTAACTCGGTAACAGATAACGATGTGCACAGCGGGGGAAACAAAAGTGACGAGATATTACAACCACCTGGACACGGTTGCAGATTTCTTTTGTGTATGGTCGAACATGATAGATGCAGGTGTCTCTTCAGGAGCAGGAAACTGAAGCAGCGAGTCCAGAGCTCCGATCAGGAGATAACCCTGCCCGCAGTCACGCACTCTCCAAAAAAACTGCAGGAGAGAGAGAGAGAGAGAGAGAGAGAGGAGAAATGACCTTGTTTCTGTTGCAGTGTGCAAGCCTGAGGATGACAACACTGGGATTCTGCAAAGTGTCTATTTCCAACTAGACTAAGAAGAAGTAAATGCTTCACAGTTGTGATCATAATACTCTTTTACAGACATGAAGAATTGGCCATTACCTAGAAAACTTCAAAACGTGACGCCATATGTGTCTGTTTAGATCATACAATAGCCCTTATCTAGAGGTTTCATACCTTGAATGTTTGCTCTGATATGAATCAAACGGGTTTAAATGTGTGTGTGAGACAGCTCTGCATTTTTCATCCAGAGCTATTCAGCGTTTCTGGATACTGAGCCAAACATGGTCAGCTGTTCAAACTCAGATGTAGAGGTGGAAAATGATTGGACGTCATTCGAAGATGACAAATTACGCTTAGGGTATGTCAACTTCTGAGTACAACAGTATTTTAGCATGAATCAGGGTACCTGCAGTCAAATTTAAGACTTTTAAAAGACCTTTTGAATGAAATTTAAGACCAATAACACATAAATGTAGTCGATGGTTGGGGTATCCTGCTGGATAACAACCAAATCATAGCTTGTGTCACTTAATGAGACTAATTTGAATTTACTTTTTGACTGTTTATTGAACATAAAGTTGCTCATTGGTTGATATCAGTATGTAAAAGCACAAACACTGACCCACAGTAATAGACTGCTAAGCTAGGATGCAGATAAACTAAATCAGCAGCTTATAAGACAGTTATCACTCCAATCCTCCTTCTCGAAAAGTCTAAAAAATATAAAATAAAATCAATAACACACTTACAAATACTGTCCTGCCAAATGTAAGACCTTTGAGTAATTTATTTTAGACCATAATGTGACACTTAAATGAATTTAAGACTTTTTAAGGATGTGTAGGAACCCTGTGAATAATAAATCAAGTTAACAGAACTAAAAAACTTTTACAAACAGTACATTCTGAGTGTTAGCTGAGTAATATTAACTTTCCACACATGCTGTATGTCACAAGCTTTCACAACAGTATTGTAAACACACACAGCTTTGGTTCGGAGGTGTTTTTAGTGTCAGTGAAGTTACACAGCTGGAGAATAAAACTGCTGCAAGGCCAGCTCTGTCCTGACTGACTGCAACAGTGAAAAAAGCCACTTTAAACAGCGAGGTAACCTTCAATAACATCCGGTAAGAGTCCAAAGTACGACGCTACCATCAGCGAACCACTCAAAGTAACTTTAGCTTGATAGTATAAAGGAATATAATGTGAGAAGTGTTAGCACTAGCTGCTTTTAGCCAACGACCTAGGCTAGCTCGCTCGGTGTCACAGAGCTAGTTAGCTACCGTTAGCTTGTGTGTGACCCTAACCTTCTGACGTTTCCTCACCGGCGAATAAAAGCAGGATTCCCTCAAAACCCGAGGTCCACACCCACTGCAAAGCGCTGCTTCGGAGTTTGAGCCGAGTTGCTCATGTTGTGTGAAATTTCCTGCAGCCTGTTAAGTTTCCTTCCGTTTTCATTCACTTGTCTTTATTTTGACCTTTGGTTACTCGACACCAACATTGACGTCATTGTCATGGCAACAGAGCCCGCCCACCGCGAGCAGAGTCACACAAGGAACAACTGTATTTAGGTTTTTTTGACCGCACATTAAAGCAACGATGTGGGCTCTGGAAAATGTTTCTGTACGTTTAATACGGCAATTACATGTATTACGTGTAATTCTTCAACAACAGAAAGGTTCATACAGCTTCTTGTAGGATGAACTCAGGTTTAATGGGACTTTAATTTAATTCTTGCCGGTACCAAACCTTCATCTATAGAGGCCCATTTCCGCCAGTTTAAAAGAAAAAAAAAAAGGCATTATTTCTTTTTAGATTTATTTATTTTGTTCCTATTAAGTCTAAATTTTGAATCAAAAGTCAAACTTATTAATTAAAAGGTCAAAATCTGAGATAAAATATCAGATTCTTGAGATAAAGAGAGGAAATCATTGAAAAAAGTCAAAATTTCAATTGAGAAAGTTGAAAATTTGTGAAAGGACCTTTTTTTTTCTTTTTTTTTTTTAGATAAAGTCAGAAATTGAAATAAAAAGCTGAAATTTTGAGATAAAATATCAGAATTGAGAGATGAAAATTTGGATATGAGGGAAAAAAACCTTGATTTTCAGATAAAAAAGTCAAAAATTTGAGATTGCATATCAAAATTTGAGGTAAAAAGTCAAAATTATTAGTTATAAGGTCAAAATCTGAGATAAAATATCAGATTCTTGAGATAAAAAGAGGAAATCATTGGGGAAAAAAGTCAAAATTTCAATTGAGAAGGTTGAAAATTTGTGATAGGACCTTTTTTTTTTTAGATAAAGTCAGAAATTGATATAAAAAGCTGAAATTTTGAGATAAAATATCAGAATTGTGTGATGAAAATTTTAATTTATGAGGAAAAAAACCTAGATTTTCAGATTAAAAAGTCAAAAATTTGAGATTACATATCAAAATATGAGGTAAAAAGTCAAAATTATTAGTTACAAAGTCAAATTTTCTAAATAAAATATCAGATTCTTGAGATAAAAAGTTGAAATCATTAGAGAAAAAAAGTCAACTTTCAATTGAAAAAGTAAAAAAAATTGAGATAGGACCATTTTTTTAGATAAAGCCAGAATGTGAAATAAAAAGCTGAAATTTTGAGATAAAATATCAGAATTGTGAGATAAAAATTTGTATTCATGTGGGGAAAAAAATCCAGATTTTCAGATAAAAGGTCAAAAATTTGAGATTAGATATCAAAATTTGAGGTAAAAAGTCAAAATTATTAGTTAAAAAGTCAAATTTTCTCGATAAAATATCAGAATTTTAAGATAAAAAAGTTGAAATCATGAGGAGAAAAGTCCCCGTCCAAGGACTCAAACACAGCACAAGCAGTTCAGAGGGGGGTTCATTAGGGATAAGTTAAAAGGAATTTATAAATAGTCAAAGTAGTTTTCATGACTGCATTTTGCAAACAAATCTATTGTCTGACCCAGAGTGTGGCTGTGACTGGTTTTTAACGGGCGCTTTAAAGCAGGCAGGTGCTCTCCCATTTTCCTGGTACTGAGTACCACCACTGAATCTTTTACTGGTACGCAGTACCGGCTTACTTTCACCCCTGCATGTACTATTAAATAAATGTATGGAAGCTCATTTCCGCAAGTAAAAGGAAAAAAAACTAGACTTTGTCAAGAAGTTTTTTGACTCACAAGGTCAAAATATTGAGATAAAAAAGTTCAATAGGTATTATACCTTTGTTAACTTGCAACCACATCATTGTAATCATCATAGTATTCATTGTATTCTGTTTTTATGTACGTTTGACACAATATCCCAACCTGATTGGAATCTGAGTTGTACATTATCATTAAGTCAGTTTTCATTTTTTGGATTATGATTTTTTATTAAGTTAGTTAAAGGTTCCTACGGAGCACCTAAAGGGACAAGAAAAGGTAAAAAAAAAAAATAATAATTTCACATGCGAAATACCATCACTCCTGCATGTCCCCTGTTTGTGTAAATTTTTTATGTTTTTACTGCACATTTAATCAACGATTTAGGCTCTAGAAAATGTTTCTGTACATTTGATACGGCAGTCATATGTATTTAGTGTAATTCTTCAAAAACAAAAAGGTTATATAGCTTCTTGTAGGACGAACCCAGGTTCAATGGGACACTTTTTTTTATCATATTCTTTGCATGTACATAACACAATACATAACATCGCGCAATATATTTTGGGAATGTAAGGAAACTAATTTCTGTCAGTTAAAAAAAACCAAAAAACCAAAATTGTAATAAAAACTTGTTTTTTTTAAGGATTTCTTTGGACTCACCAGGTCAAAATTTTGAGATAATAAGTCAAGTATCTGAAATACATAGTCAAAATTCTGAGATAAACATCCAAAATGTTGTGATTAAAAGTTAAATATTCAAATTTAAATATAAATTTCCAAGACCAGCAGTCAAAATGATGAGATAAATCCTCACAATGATCAGAATCACACTGAGAATCACCTTTATTACCAAGTATTTTTAAGAAACAAGGAATTTGACAGCTTATAAATGTGCTCTTTCTGTATAAAACAAGTATGAATAAACAGGTGATACCATATATATATTTATTTATTGAAAAAAATTATTGAAAAAAAAACAATGGGGTGTTCTACAACTTTTGACCTGTAGTGTATATATATATATATATATATATATATATATATATATATATATAAGAAACCCTTTATACATAAAGAAGAAAAATATGAACTTCTTCGTATATAAATAAATACCTAGAAGAAAAAAAAAATCCACATTTAAAGTAAATAAAGCAATGAAATGTTTAATGGGAAGTTATGTGAAAGACGTCAAAACTTCGACAAAATGAACCAAATTTATGAGAAAATAGCAGAAAAAGAGTTGAAATTTTGAGATAAAGTAATGATTTGAAGCTGGAGTAAAAATTTTGAGAAAAAAAAAGTTGAGATTTTGACTTTTTATTGCAGAGCTTTTACATTTTATTTCAGTATTTTGACTCAGTATGGGCAAAAAAAGTTCTCAACAAAGCCAGTCTTTCATTTTTGCTCTTTTTAACTGGCAGAAAAGGGCCTCTGAGCCAATTTGTGAGACTGTAACTGTAAAAAAAAAAAAAGTGTCTTGGGGAATCATGGGGATAAAACAAAAACAGTGTTCATAATTGTTTTTCACGTGCTACACTTACTTGATACGAAGAAAGGCTCAATAAAAGTGAAACATGGATAAATTGCGTTGGATAAATTTTCTTTTTGTATAAAATGGGATTTTTGTAATTTTTTTTTGCTCTATGCACTTTGTATGTTGATTAGATTCTGGACCCTCTTTTCCTCCTAAAATCAAAATGAATTTCAATTTAACTGTAGCTTTGTAGAAAATGACATAGAAATTATTTTTCTCAATAAAATATGTCATGTGTCTGAAAGATATATCAGAATTTTTATTTTGATGCCCCAGTAAGTTAATGATGTCATCTTGTGTTTGACATGCCTTCTCATGCAGGATGTTGATTGGAGTGATTGAGCACACCTGGATTCAGTGTGCTGAAGTTATTTAAGTTCTGGCATTGACTAACACACACTCTCTCTCTATTGGCTTCCCTACCATTAGGTACATTGTATTTTGGTTTTGGTTAATCATGTTTTCTTAGGTTAACCTTTTGCTTGGTTTGCACCCCTCAACACTGACACACACTTACCACATATGCACACCACACACCACCGATTTTATTGATCTCCCACATCTCATGCAGTAAGTATTTAGCTTTGAGTTCTGATTTGGTTTGATTTGGCTTAAAGTTGTTTAAATAAAGTATTATTTAAAATGGTACATGGTGTTTGTTTCCCTTTGTCATTCTCTTTTGAGCCAGGTGACATTTATTTTTAAACTAAACTAACATCACAGAATGTAACTCAACACCCAAACTTCATTGGAATCTACGGAGCCCCTAAAGGGACAAGAAAAGGTAAAAAATAATAACAATAATTTCACGTGCGCACTTGTAACTTTTACATGCTCACTAGAAACTTTTACGTGCTCACCTGAAGCCTTTTCAGGTGTGCACCTAAAACTTTTAGGTGCACACCTGAAACCATAGTGCGCACCAGAAATGTTTCAGATGCACACCTGACAGTTTTCTTCTCTACAAAATGACAATACAAGAGTTCGTGCATGCGTATCATCACCTGTACCACCACCTCTGTTTCGACGTAAAGGATTCACCGCTTTGGATCGTGTGTTTGATTTTTGTAGAGGGACAGCTTCAAACATCTGGCCAGCTCTGTGGCTATCGTTGGATGTACACAAAATGTCACCTAAAACTTTCAGGTGAGCACCAGAAAAGGTTTCAGGTGAGCTCTTGAAATTTTCAGGTGAGCTTGTAAAAGTTTCAGGTGAGCACGTAACAGTTTCAAGTGTGCACTGAAAAGTTTCAAGTGCGCACGTGAAATTAAATTTTTTTTTTTTTTTTACCATTTCTTGTTCCTTTAGGGGCTCCGTAGGAATCTGAGTTGTTCATTATGATTAAGTCAGTATTGATTTTTGAATTTTGATTTTTTTTTTTTCCCCCCGTTAATTAAAGGTGTCAGCTATGACCCCTTTGTCTTTCCACAGAGATCACTGTTAGGTGAAGTCTCAGCTAAAGAGAAATCATCTGTCCTGATCAATTATGTTTGCTGATAATAAGCTGCTAATCACAAAAAATTACCATCACTCCTGCGTGTCACCTGTGTATAATTTCATTAATACCTCGTAGCTTTGAGCGAGCATCACCCGCTGTGCTTTTACTAATGTTGACGTGTGTGATGAGAAGAAGATTTATTCCCTTAATTAACGACTCCTCAGGTCTGACGCATCAGAGGGATCAGTTTGGACACTTTAACGTTTGGCGTGTAAACACCTGTGGTGCACGTTCAGCTCCTGTAGGACAAGTCCACAGACTTTTTCACACAAGGTTTGTAATATATTTTTTTTTTTTTTTTTACTAAATGCTTTATTCAGCCTCCTCCACATGAGGTCAGACTGGATCCATCTACTCACCATTTCTCCAGCCTTCACATAGACCGAGTAAACTGCTCTCTTATAGCGCATTCATCATTTATACACTGTTTAATATGCTGCACATGTGCGTGTTGCTTTATTATGTCATGTGATCAGGTTTCAGTCCAGAATATTGAGCCCGATCAGCAGAAGCACATCCTTAAATCCTCTCTGCGTGTATAATATTAACTCCAGTCATTAGGTTTCTGGAAAGCGTCGTAGCCCTTGGTCTCCAACTCTGCTGAAGATTTCTTAATAATTTATTCAACATATCTCAGTTATTTCTTATTAAAAGAGCGGTAGAAGAAAATCCATCTATAACCTAACCAGAAAAATTGATTCCCTTGTCATTCTGTGCAGTCTGAAATTGCCCAGAGCTATTATAAGAAAGACTGATTTTCTCTGTGCAGTGGAGCTGAACATTTTCTCCTTGTAGAGCTTTTTGTAAAAAAAAAAGTGAACGGATTCATAAGCAACCATACAGCTAAAGAGGTTTACTGTCACATACTCTCAGTCAGAAATCCTAAACTTACCACCAGCTATGAAATTATTGGACAAGAAAATGTCTTTGATGAAGATACAAATACATTTTCATCCATACATTTGAGTATTTGAATATGAAATATAGAAGAAAAGATGATAGAGAAATGAACATGAAGTGATCAATAAATAAACATAATGGCAAAATACTATTTTTGATTATTTTCTTTTGCTTCTTTTTTTTAGTTATATATCTTGATGATATGTAATTATTGTGTGAAAGAACATCACTCAACTTTGGATTTTGCCTCGTATATTACCACAAAATGTGATTTAAGAACCAATCAAAGTGTGCAGGCTGACTTCTGCAACAATATCCCAGAATGGTTATAGAAGTACAGTTTTTTTGTGGAGTGATAAATGCAAAAATCAATACAGGCTGGGGAAATATCAAAGTTCCTGTAAAAGGTTGGTCTGAGTAGTTAACCATGGAGGCAGGGAATGATTAAAGCCATCAAGAAGGTTGAAGAAAGAAGAAGGGATTTGTAAATGTCCATCCATCCATCAGGTAACTTCACCGCTTACCCTGTTTGGTGTTGTGAGTGCTGGAGCCAATCCCAGCTGTCACTGGGCAAAAACTGATGTGTTTGATGTTTAAAACTTGACAAATGGAGGTTGAAACTCACTGTGCATTGCTTTTTGTCCTTGAAAGTTGCCTTTGTTTCACCAGTGGAGGATGGGGGTGGTGGTGGTGGGGTAAATACTCTACACCCTTCACCTTTAATGGGCCAGACTTTTGCAGAGAGAAGAAGAAATATACTGTTAATGTGTGGTGATCCTTGATATCTGAATACGAGAAGCACCAATCCTCTTGTCCACATTGTTTCATCATAACACTTGGAAGGAGAAAGCCATTAATTCAATGTGAAAGTATAAAATAGCAGGGATAATAACAATCACTTTCCCTTATTAATGCCTCAGGTGTATCAGCGGCAAAGTTCCAAGCAGTAGAGCTGTGTTATGACAGAAATGTCGACGTAAATAGATTCTAGTTTTCATAACAACCAGAGTCCATTATATGTCACTAAATGTAATCACTGGGCTCCATTCTCCACACACACCAAGCCCTGCATTCACTGATCCATAATCACATCTACAGACAAAAGCACTGATGGATGGATGGAAATAGATAATCTACCCTCATTGTGTATAAATCTGTGTCTTCTCACGTAGATGTTCTGGAAGTTGTATGAATGCCAAGGTCTCATGTATAGGACTTATTCATGATATTATTGGCCACTCAAATAGCATCATGTGAATCGTGCTCATTGTTGTGCTCATGAGTGAATGTGTGAAACAAAGGATTTTTACATTTCTCACTGTGAGAGTTTACCATGACCCTTGGCCTAACTTCATCTTTAAACAATGAGGCTGTGGCTTTGAGATCAGTGTTATGTGTAGGGAGGAGGAGGAAGACACTGTTGACAATCTTGTGGCCATATCATTAAAAGGAACCCTGGCTACCAGAACATCATTTTCCTAAATGATCAGTGTTTTTACCAGCTACATAAGAACGATAATCAAATCTCTCAAAATATCTTAGTTTGTATAAAATTTGAAAAAATATTTTCACCTGTAGGCCGCCATTGTTGTTTACGCCTCAATAACGTCTGGGTAGTGACGTCATATGGTTGCACCGGGCTCCATCTCAAACATGGATCATATAAGTCCTGGAGCGGACTTCAGTGGTTTCCCGAGGAAGTTTTGTGGGTTTGTGTTGGAAAATAGTCGGCACAGCATTTGGCTTTAGTCTCCGTTTATAATGACCCACACCTGTCAGCTCTTTCATCAGCATGGGCCGGCTAAATGCAGCAATTGCTTCCGGGGAGAAGTGGCCAGAACATAGCAGCGGGTCCATCGGAAGTTGTTTACGCCCACAAGCCATTTCCCACAACTTCCTTCTTTTCTTGTCTTTTAGGAAGCTGTGCAGACTAACATCAGTCTCCTTGTTTCCTTTGGACTGAAAAGTGCACCCAAAAGCAGCCACATGTGGCATTATTATGTTTTTTTCCCTCCTCAAACCTAGTGACTTACGCCGACTAGTAGTGAGTAAACGGCCAAATCCTGACGCTCGGCACCAAGCAACCAATCTACGTCATCAACCCAGAATGCATTGTGGCAGTAAAACAATAGCTGCGCTCGAAGGATAGAAACTGTGTTTTAAACTGTATTTTTTTTTAAAGAAAAACCAATTTGTTATGTCTTTTAATTCTAGTTTGAGACAAACAATTAAGCATATTCATGCCTATTAGTCCTTACAGTCGGGGTTCCCTTTAAAAAACAGGTGCTAGAGTGCCTGCTACACATGCTAAAGTACCCTGTAGGTAGCCAAAGTGCCCTCTTGGTAGCCAAAATTCCTATTTTGGAGCCAAATTGCATGCTAAAATGCCATCTAGAACCCCAAACATGTGCTGAAGTGTCCTCTTAGTAGCCAAAGTGCTTGCTTAAATACCATCTTGACAGCCAAAAAGCTTTTCTGAGCCAAATTACATGCTGAAGTGCCCCCTTGGCAGCAAAAACATGATAAACCAGCCTCTTGGAAGTCAAATGCATGCTGACTTACCTTTGGGAAGCCAAAGACCATACGCAAGTGTCTTCTCGGCAGCTCTGTTAAAGTACCCTCTTAGGAGCCAAAATGGCCTTTTAGAAGCCAAACTACATGATGAAGTGTCCTCTTGGCAGCCAAAACACGGGTAAAGTATCCCATTGGGAGCCAAAATACATGCAAAAATGCTCTCTTGGTAACCAAAGTGCATGCTCAAGTGCCTTCTTGGTAGCCAAAACATGTGCTAGAGTGCTCTTTTGGGAGCCAAAACATGATAAAGTGCCCTCTTGGTAGCTAAAATGCCCTCAATTGAGCCTTTGGCTCCCAAAGTGCATGCTTAAGTGGCATACTGGGAGCCAAAACAAATGCTAATTTATCATCTCGGCAGCCAAAACATGATAAACCACCCTCTTGGAAGCCAAACCCATGCTTACTTACCTCTGGGAGGCCAAAAACATGCTTCAGTACCCTCTTTGTAGCCAAAGTGTATGTTCAAGTGCCTTCTCGGTAGCCGAAATGCCCTGATTTAAGTCAAAGTACATAATGAATGTCCTATTACGAGCAAAAACACACACTGAAGCACCCTCTTTGCAGCCAAAACATATGCTCCTGTATAATTTTGGCAGCCAAAACATGATAAACAACCCGCTTAGAAGTCAAATGCATGCTGACTTACCTCTGGGAACCCAAAACACATGCTTAAGTACCCTCTTGGTAGCCAAAGTGCATGCTTAAGTGCCTTCTAGGCAGCCAAAACATGGGCTACAGTTCCCTCTTGACAGCCAAATCACGTGTTAAAGTGCCCTCGAATTAGCCAAAAACCATGCTAAAGGGCTTCTTGGTAGATAAATGCCCTTATTTAAGCCAAAGTACATGCTAAAGTGTCCTATTGGGAGCTAAAACACAGATTGAAGTGCCCTATCGGCATCTTAAACATATGCTTATGTATCACCTTGGGAGCCAAAACATGACAAACCACCCTCTTTGGAGCTTAAAGGCATCCAAGTGTCTTCTTGGAAGCCAAAACATGAAATACCCTCTTAGCTGCTAAAAAGGGCCCTTAAGTGGCTTTTGAAGGTCAAAACACGTGCTAAAGGGCCCTCTTGGGTGCCAAAACCTGTGCCCGAGTACCCATTGGCAAAACACACTAAACTTCCCCCATAGCTTGTTAAAACATGTTATACTGTCTCCTTGGGTGGCAAAAATTATACACTGAAGTGGCCTCAAAAACATGCACCAGTAGATTCTCTTTTCAGTAGTGAGAATGACTGTATGTGCCTTTTTTATCTAGCTCTTGCCCTTCAAAAAGTTTGTGCAGTACATTATTCAAAAAGTCTGTGTGCCCTGAACTCTGTATCAGTTGATATTTGTTGTAAAAGGTCTAAAGATTTTAAATAAAGTGCATGTTTCAGACTCTAACTTTCCTCTCTCTCCTTTCTAACTACAGAGAACTCAAAATGTCTGATTTTTCTAAAGTCATTTGAACAGCCAATTTTACTTCCATTGTGTTTTCAATACATTGCGTTCTCAATTCATTTGTCTCAGTCCAATTTCTTCGTTTTGAATTTTAGAACTCTAATAAGAACCACACAGAAATGTTCTTTTTGCTTAATTTCAAATGTAACATATTGAAATAATTGGTTTAGCTTTCAGAATACAGTCTAGGTTTAGGAGAAAACTGTCTCTTAGGGTGCATTCCCTTTTGTGGTGTCACCGTAGGTCTCTTCCGTTCTCTTCTCCCTTTCCTTGCCACACTTTCACTGTCTGATGTTCATTTCCTTAGCTCCCAGGACCCTTCACTCTCCTTTAGAGAAATTGGGTTACTTGTGGGTTGGCTGGGGAGTGGGATGGCTTAGGTGATATTCAGGGACTAGAGAGCTACAGTTTATATTCACTGCCAATATAAGCAGAGAAAATCACTTAAGGACCTCCTGACCCAGCAGACGTAAGGGGGCACAGAGGCTTCATGTGAGTGTTCACTGAAGCGCAGTGGGTTGCTGCAAGTGCTAGCAAGAGATTTACTTTCTCAAGTTGGATACTGCTTCTAGGAACAGGCAGAGCTTTGCACTCTTACAAAAACTTTTTCATGCCTACACGAGTTCTGATTTCTGAACCTTACACCAGCAGTAGAGAGAAGCTTTGGAACCTCAGCAGTGCTACAAAACCACCGTATGCTTTAGCAAAAAAAAAGAAAAAGAGGCATATTTTATATCTTCATCATTGAAATTTGACCACTTGGTGCATGAAAAACACTTTTCAACCCACAACAGTGGAATGAATAATGTATATGTGCACACCAGTGGAGTCTACATGTGCTTCAACATACTTAGTCAGGGTGGTGGTGGGCGGGTAATGTATAGTAGGTATCACAGAGCACTTGGGTTTGGAACAGATGCTATTGGTCAGAGCCCGACAGATTAATTGGTGGGACCGATTATAGCGTGTCACTGATTAATGGACATTGGCCATTATGTAGCTCATGTATAAAGTTTTTGGTAACACTTGATTTGAAGGAGTATGCATATGACTGACATAACACTGTCATAAATATGACATAACATCTGTCATTAAGTTGAAGAAGGCTTTATGCATGTTTATGAATGTTGTCATTACGTGTCATTCGGTGAATTATGTCACCTTTGATGCAAAGTCAACATTGCTTGGGGAAGTATTTGTTATAACAACTTGACTTTGTTGGCAAAACAGTGGCAGATTATGTTATCTTTGTAAATATCAAAATGTTATATCAAATACATCCCCATACCATGTTGAGTATAAAAACAAAGTGTCACCAACTTGTTTTTTTTTTTTCCTGTGTGGAGATCGTGTCGTTCCTGCTCCTGTGTGTGTGTCAGGCTGCATGCTGCACTCTGCCAATGATAAATGCTATTGTTGATTCACACGTCCACCATTACCTAATATAAGACTATAATATGGCCCTTTAAAGTCATGTAAGATGCTTTTTTGTGAAATAAACAGAGATAAATGCTCCTGTCAATACACACGTCCACCCTTTTCATGTTCACGTTTTAATATTGCTGTGTCAAATGCTAAATCAGATTTCAGTTATTATAACGATTTGTGTTCATGCACAGTATATGTCCTGCGATTTGGGATATCGGCCAATATCCGATATCCACCGTATTACAGTGTTTTCAGTCCCTCAATGTCTCTGTGTAAATGCAGATTTTTTTCACTGTATTTTCCTGCGTTTCAGGGTGACACGATGTGAAATGTTGTCGTGTAAACAGGGCCTCACTCTATATCTGTCTAGGGCAGGGATGTCCAAACTAAGGCCTGGGGGCCACTTGTGGCCCGCCGTCTATTTTCATACGGCCCCCAGCTGTCATTTTGATATGTATTGATTTTGTAACTTAAATTAAGCATGTTCTAGTTGTGTACATACCGTCAGATGCTTGAAAAAACCCTAAATATATCTGGTAACATCTCACAAAATTTTGGACTGTGCATGGGCCACAAAAAAAGAAAACACATGAGAGGACAAAAGACTGAATTTAAGTTATGAAACAGTGAAGAAAAGACAAAAGTTGATGCATAAAATGATTCAGAATACAAGATAAGAAATATTTGGGGTTGAAAATGTTCTTAACACTGTCTCATAAACCAATGTGATAAATTCCAGATCCAGAACCTGCCATAAAAAATGACACATTTTTCCCATGTTAGGTTTTATCTCATAGGTCTGTGATAATAACACTGGCATGTTTGACTAAACTTGGAGACAGTTTTTTGTTTGGTTGTTTGTTTGTTTTTTACAGAAACTACAAAAAGGAAATAGTTTTCAAATTGAGCACTCATTTGTTCCTTCACTGTGAATAAATGTCCGTGAGAATCATCGGCCCTTGGTCATTCTCACAGTATGCAATACAGCCCCTTTGGAAAAAAAAGTTTGGACTCCCCTGGTCTAGGGGAACCAGGCGAGACACTGTCATGGACATAAACTGTTTGTTAGCCATCAGCCAAGCCACGTGTTCAGGTTTTACCTTGCTGTCAGTTTCTCACGTCCCGATGACGCATCTTCTCCAGGCCTGAATCTGCGGTGCTTCTCCAGATGCTTATTTGATTGGTTAAAAAAAAGATAATCCACTACGAAGGAAACAGCAACACATCACGCGTGTCTATCTAGAGCAGATATTTTCACAGTCATTCTCTCTCTCATGGACTAATGTAGTCCTCTCTTGACCTCTCTTGAGTAAGCACCATCTCTCACTCTAAATCAGAGACGTGTTTGTCAGCCATTGGCAATTTCCCCAAGCCGGAGGGCCCAGCTGAAGGCCAAACCTATCAGATCGGATCCAAGCGGCAACCTCCGGTTTGAAAAAATGAGACAATGCTGAAGTGCTAAAAAGCTGCTGTTCCTCAAGTAACCACTTGAGGCTGGCCGTGGAAGTACCAGAAGTCACATACACACCAAGTCAAAAAAAAAAAAGTTTTTAGGGCTGAACTGGCATATTCAAAGCCTGGTACAAAACCTGTCCCCTGTCCCCTGTCTGGATCTCTAATTTCCCTAACAGCACACACTGTGAGGGGGTGAATTTTTTTCTAACTCAGCTCTTTGGAAGATAGAAAGATTGAGAGCTTGCCCAATCAGAGCCACAGCTCAGATCACCTGACAGATGGACATTCAATGGCCATTTTTTATACAGTCTATGATTGGATCCTGCCATAACGGTACAAATATACATTCTTATAACAGTGGCTGATAGTGTTCATGGGAAACAGTCTTTATTTTGTAAAAAAAAAATAAAGACTCTGCAAAAGACAAAGTGCTGACAACTCTTGCTGCATCTGAAAACTATAGCAGCTTTTGGAAGAAGTAGCCTCAGTCAGATGACAATAGTCAGGTCAGTGGTGACAATAGTTTGCTTTTGCTCCCTGTTGAGCTCACATTTCTGAGGTGTTTACTCAGTGAACCACCTCAGAAAGCTCATGTGTGACTCCACAGGAACAGTGAGTCATTTCCTCTGCGTGCTCCAATCACACGTGTGTGCTGAGCGTGTGAAGGTACAGGTGCTTTAAGGTTGTTGGCACGAGCATCATAAAGGGAGGTAAGAACCCCAAAAGCCCTGAAATCACCAGTTGCCTCAGTTGCACATGAAAATGTGTCATTAACTCATGCAGAAGGTGGCGGTGAAATCTCGGTAAGTAATGGACCTACCACGGAGCCTTTTTTTCTGGGAGCAATTTTGGAGTATTTCAGCCGTATAAGTCTTGTTACAGCTCACCAAAGCCTGTCGGAAAGTTCAAAGTGGGCTTAGCCCCTGTGTATGTAGCAGTGTGACAGCTCCCATGAAGGATGAAGTGGATTATGCAGCAAGTTTTAGGTAAAGTGCACCTTTCATGATCTGAGCGCCTTGGCTGACACTTTTACCAACAGCAGCATATAAAGGTGTGTGATCTGTGTTTACCTGACAAAGTCTCCTAAAGCGGCCTCTGCTAAGCATCCTGTGAGCAGCAAATAGAGCAGTCAGTCATACAGAGAAGGTTTCAATTCTGAACAAAAGCACATGTTCATTTTGGCTTTCAAGTCTTTTTCCTGCTCAGTGAAATGAGAGATTGTCAGGATTTTGAGTAGAGAATTACAAGGTCTAGTGGGTTATTTTCACTCTCAGCTCCCCTCCACACTCCTCTTCACTGAAAAGCTTTTGACACTACATGGTTCAGCGAAAAACCTAAATGAAAGTGCGTTTTATGAAACAGCACTGTATTTACCCAACACTTGAATCCAGATTTCTGCTGAGAATCATGTGAAGATCAATTAGTTAAAGCTATTCTTCAGCTTATTCCTGCTCGCTCAAAGCTTGAAAAGCTCCTCTACACTGCTGCCCCTCCATGGCTGTGGAGGATTTATGTTTTGTGTTAAGTAAGGCTGAAGCTACTCATGTTATCTCACTCCATCAATAGCAAATACATTAACAATATCTAGTCGCTGCAAGCACACTATTAATTTACCACGACCTGTCCCTACAGGGGCAGAATGATTGTTGGAGGCAACGAGGTGTATCTGCTTACCCCTCCCTGGGACACAGTGTCGCTGCTGGGGATCAATGTCCATCGAGCTCGGAGGAAGAGAAGCAGGCAGGCAGCCAAGCAGCCGGCTGGAGGAAGCCCTCAACCTCATCTCGAGTGACGCTGTCACCTAAGAGGTCCCAGCAGGCCCTGCAGAGACAGGGAGGGATGTGCTCTCTGACGCTGGAGCCATGTCCTTTCACACAGGAACATGGACCACCGTCCCTGAAAGGTTGAAGAGGACAGAGGTAATGGATAGTGCCAGCTCCGATTCTTGACAGGAAAATCCCTGACAGCCTTTGACAGTCGGTGAAAAAGACGATTTTACTTGCAGACGAGCGGCAGCTTTCGATTAGTGGAATAAATACGGTTGTGCGAAAAAGTTTACACCTCCTAGCAGAATTTCTGATTTTTTGGCCTTTTCTCAGAAAATATGAATGATAACACAAAAAACTTTCTGTCACTCATGGTTTGTGGTTGGGTGAAGACATTTACTTACAAAATGACCCTAATCAAAAGTTTACATCCCCCAGTTTTTAATACCTTGTATTTTCCCCTTCAACACCAATAACAGCTTGGAATCCTCTGTGGTAGTTGTGGATGAGGGTCTTTATTTCCTCAGCAAAAAGCCTCCAGTTCCTGTAAATTCTTGGGCTGTTTTGCATGAACTGCAGTTCGAGATCTTCCCAGAGTGGCTCAATGATATTCAGGTTAGGGGACTGAGATGGCCACTCCAGAACCTTCACTTTGTTCTGCTGTAGCCAATGGCAGGTCCACTTGGCCTTGTGTTTTAGGCCTTGTGTTCTGTCATTGTCATGTTGGAATGTCCAAGTCTGTCCCATGCACAGCTTCTGTACTGAAAATCAGAAATTCTGGGGGGTGTAAACTTTTTAGCACAACTGTGTTTCTGACCCTGGTACATTGGTAAACCTGAAAATCAAATAATCTTTTTCATGTCTATAGCCACCATCAAAAAAAATTTGTTGACAAGGAAAAGATAAAAAACTACAGTCATGGACAAAAGTATTGGCACCCCTGGAATTTTTACAGAAAGTACACCATCTCTCCCAGAAATTGTTGCAATAACAAATGTCTTTGGTATGAATGTGTTTATTTCCTCGATGTGCATTGGAACCCCCCCCCCCCAAAAAAAAATGAAGAAAAAAAGCCAAGATGGACACAGTTTTACACAAAACACAGAAATTGGACCGAACAAAATTGTTAGCACCCTTTAAGAATTGGTTTAGAAATTTAGAAGTGGTGTATTTTCTGGAAAAATTCCAGGGATGCCAATACTTTTGTCCATGACTGTATGTCCTGCCTGCATACCATAACTATCCTGTGATTTTTGGTCCACTTGAGCACCCCTACTTCTCTCTGTGTTTTTATACTCCTCATAGACCAGTTAAAAGATGCATGAATTCAAATTTTGCACTCCCTCTGTAGGTTTGCACTGATCTTAAAACGTTTCTTGGTAGAGTTTCAAAATGCAAAAAGAAAAAAAATGGAAAGAAATAGTCTGCTCATCAGCTGATCAGTAGTTTTATACCACTGCCTTTAAACGACAAAATCTGCCGGTAAAAGTGGACTGAATTTAATTTCCCATCAGGTATTCACTCTGTCATGACCTCCTGATGGCTAAGGCTAAGGCTAAAAAGTTTTCTATCTTTGAAAGTGGTCGGTTATGGAACACAAACATCAAGTGGTAGACTCAAGGTAATACCACCAGTGCTGAACCAGAGGATCTGATTAGCTGTTTGTCATGAAACAAGATGATCCTTGACCCAAATTAAGTTGCTACTGGAGTCGACTGCAGCCCAATAACCATCAGATGGCATCTGAGAGAGAAGAGCTTTAAGAACACAAACCTCTTCAAAAGTCTCGTCTCCTTCCACTAAATTTTATCATTTTGACTTTAGTTTTTAATTTTTTCTCTTTTGTATGATTAGTACCAAGAGACTTGAACTCCTGATTCAGTGTAAATCAGACTCAATTCATCTAAAGCTCAATGCTGGAAAATACACTGCCTGGCCAAAAAAAGGTCACACACTTGAATATTTTGTTGGAGCACCTTTAGCTTTGATCACAGCTCACATTCACTGTGGCATCGTTTAGATAAGCTTCTGCAATGTCACAAGCTTTATTTTCGTCCAGTGTTGCAGTACTTTTTTTTTGCCAAGATCTTATATTGATGATGGGAGAGTCTGACCACCTTCTCTAGCACATCCAAAATATTCCCAATGAGATCAAAGTCTGAACTCTTTATTGGTCAATCTATGTGTGAAAAAGATGTCTCATGCTCCCTGAACCACTCTTTCGCTATTTGAGTCTGATGAATCCTGGCTTTGTTATCCTGGCATTGCCTGTGCTGTTAGGGAAGAAAAAAAAAAACATTGACGGAATCACCTGGTCATTCAGTATATTCAGGTAGTCAGCTGACCTCATTCTTCAGGCACAAAATGTTGCTGAACCTAGTCCTGAGCAACTGCAGCAACCCCAGATCATAGCTCTTCCCCCACAGGCTGGTACAGTAGGCACTAGGAATGATGGGTGCGTCACTTCACCTGCTTCTTTACTTACCCTGATGCGCCCAAAACAATAGCTCCCCACCATTCTTCCAGTTTTTAATAATGCGTTGAACAGTTCTTAAGCCAATTTTAGTAGTTTCTACATCAATCTCCTTAGATGTTTTCTCTGCTTGATGCCAATGATTTGATCCTTCTTAAACAGACGGACATCTTTTTCACAACCACAGGATGGGACTTTTGCCATGGTTGTTTAAAATATGAGAAGTTACTCATTGCATCAGCTGGGGTTGAGTAGCTTGTTGCCAGCTGAAAGATAATCACCCATGCGGTGATTATCCAATAGGAGGCTTGTACCTAGTTGTTTAGTTAAATCTTGGTGGCGACTTTTTTTTTGGCCAAGCAGTGTTCATGATCCACTGTATACATGTGTGAATACTGAAATGCATGCAGGGAGAAACACTGGGGCCTTCAGGAAACTTCCCCTGACGTGCCGGCCTCTCCTCTGAATACTGCTGACACGACCGTAGCTGTTCCATTAGCAGCGAGCTGCCATGCTAATGACCCAGAGACTGTCAATATTCCTCCTGCCACGACACCTACATCCCCTCAGCTTCAAACTGCCATGTCGGCAGTGACGCCTCATTTCCTGCAGGAGCGTGGACCTGACCACTGGATAAAGGACCTTTCCAGTTCCTGTGTTTCATAAACAATGAAGGAAACTTAAGATGCTATACTTCACAGATGTTATATATGTTTACTATGAGGCACTGAACAGAATATATATATATTTCTGAAATTACGGGGTTGGCATCCATTCTCTTGGTATCACAAATGCAGGTAAAACAACATAAAGACAATTTTTCTTTCCATAAAAAATACTACAATTAACATCAAATAAAAAAATCATTAAATAAAACAAATCTGCAACTCATTTTAGTCCATTTAAGTTAATTTAGGGTGAAATCACATAGGTTTTAGTTTTGGGAAGAGATATCTGAGAGTCCTCAAGTTTGGAACAGAACAGTTGATGCCAATAAAGATTTCCAATATCAAGTTCCAAAATTCACTTTATTCCATTCAAACACCTCAGTGGGTCTAATAAACCACTTTGGCTAAGTTCACACTGCAGCTCAAAGTCACCTGAATCCAATTCTTTGGTGTAAATGTGAAACATATCTGCTCTTTTTCCACATTAAATCTGATATTTCAATTCAAATTCAGACCACTTATACATGTTCTGAATAGGATACATATCTGTTATTTTTTGAAGGTGACTGCAGGTTACATTTGTTGCAACTTTAATGTCATTCTGCAGCAACACGTCACAGTTCAGCGCAAAAGATGATAAGTGAGGTGGGAATTAAACTTCTCTCTCTCTCTCCGTCCTTTTGACAATTACCAACCCAGAAATTTGCCACCTGCCACCAAACACTGTTTTTACAGTTTTTCTCAATTGTTAACACACATTTTCTGGTACCTGAGACACAATGACAAACACGTGTTGACAAAACACACTTTATTTAAAATACTACACACAATTATCTGCATTTGGTTTAATTCTCATGGAAAAAAAATATCTCTATTGTAGCATTATCACACAAGGAACACACTGTCATTCAATATTCTGAAGTAAATTTCTTCTGTTCCAATCTATGGAAGGCCAATGTGGGGATAAAGCAGTTGATGCTTTTCATGGCTGGAGTCACCATACCTGGTGCTATTTCCAGTGCTTTTACCCTATATTTGTGTGTTCAAAATATGAAAACAATGTTTCAGAATAATTTAGAACACACTTCTGTATGAATTGTCTTTAGTCAGTGTAACACTAAACAAAAAAGGGCTAAGTCATGACGATGAATTGTTCTTCATTCATCACTGTGTTTTACACTTTGCACATCAGTGTGCAGCTGGTTCTTATAAACCTCTGTTCATATGGTGGTTTGTGTGTGTCATTAGAGAACAAAATACCATTTTGAGAAGAAATAACATTGTTTTGAATTTAAGGCTTCATTTTGCTGTAGAATTGAGGGGTTTTGCTGATTGTGTGTGTATTTTCTTGAATTGTGTGTAGAGTTCTGAGAGTTTGACGCACGCTTTCAGAAACTGTGTGTAAACAATCGAGAAAAACTGTAACATAAGGACATAAAGTTGACTACCAGCTGCTACCATGCTAATTTCCGTAAGTACTGTGCCGCACATGAAGTCATTGATGTTCAACTGAAAATGTGGGTTACTTCAGGAGTGTGAGCTGTTTGCAGTTTGCAGACAAAATAGACATTAAAGCAGTTAAACAAAAGATTAACAAATTTGAGGCCTGCAGTGTGAACAAAGCCTTTTTTTCTTTTCTTTTCTCTCTTTCTCTTTTTTTTTTTCCAGTGGGGTGGGGGTGGGGTGGGGCTGCATACATCACCTACTCAAAAGAAATTCTAACAAAGAGATCATGTTTGACTCCAACAGAAGCTGATTTATTCACAGTAAAAATACAACAAAAAATAAGTAGATAAATATATTTATCAGTTGTTTTACAAAAATAAATTGGAACATTATAAAAACTAGAAACATACTGTTGTATTGAGCCTTGAAAAAGCCCAAGTGGTAACTTTTCTGACACCTCCTGCTTAAAACCCAAAAAGTCAGAAGGATCGTGAGGCCCCGCTTTCACGGTCTGTATTCATACTGAAAATCAAGATCAAGCAAGCTTTTGCCCTTCTGCTCCACGGGAGGTTTCCGTCCTCCCTGAGCTCGCCTAAGGACACCTGCGTTAATTTTTGACAGGTGTACCGCCCCAGTCAAACGCCCTACCTGACACTGTCCCCAGAGCAGGACATTATCCCAATTTTAAGAAGAAGGAAAAGCGAGACAGCTCCTGTCTCTCTTTTTCTCCCCTTGTTTTTTTTTGCAGGATCAGCTGCTGGTTTTGGATCCCCTGCCTGCGTTCACTCGTCCAGTTGTTGTGGTTGTTCTCTTCTGTTGTTTTATTGTTTATCTCTCCCTCTCTGTTTATCTCCTTCTCTCTCTATGCTCTTTTCTTCTGTCACTATCCCTCATCTGTTTTCACCCTAGTCCGTTCAGGCAGTAACCTTTAACCTTGGCAATGTACAGAAAAAATAAATTACAAAACACTAATAAAAATATCATTTAAATCTCAAGGGGAGCGTTTTACACAAACGGCTCCTCTTGGCAAAGTAAAATGTGTTCTGCAAAATACAGCAGCCGGACCGCAATTCTGTTGTCGTGATGCTGAACAGGACAAGGTAAAAAAAAAAAAANTTTTTATGTATTTTGACCATTTTTAATTTTCTGCAAATAAATACTTTAAATTGCAATATTTGAGATTTGGGAATAATGTTGTCAGTAGTTTAGATAATAAAACATAGTAGGATATTTAGAGTTGACCAAGTTCCCTAAAGGCTTCATAATTTTAGATCAGAGCTGCTTGGTCACAATATGATTTAAAATATTTAATTTCTTTCTGCATGAAAGAGAATCTTCAACTGTCTTTAGCATCTGTCATAAACAGCTGTTGTAATGAATGTGTTGTTTGTCTAGTGTTACTTTCACTCCACAGCAGACACCTCCTGCTGACTTTTAACACCTACAGCTACAGAAAGACTCCCACTGCTCCAAATTAAACTCCTGCCGCTGCAAAAGTGACACCACAGCTGTCAGTCTCCAGTCGACTGTAGAACATATGGACGTAGTCTTAGTGAAGTCACCCGTCTGTTTTTGGTACTGTGTTTTCAAGCTAATCGTTGGCAGGAGCCATATTGGAAATAAGGGGGGCTTTGAATCTCCACACTAATAGTGACAGGTGAGTGGTGCTGGGTAAACTCATAAATAAGGTTTTCAAAAAAGATGATTTAGAAAAAAAAAATCAGACATTTTTAGTGTGATTTCAGCTTATCATCTTGAAGTCATTTTTTTGTACCAGCCTGTAAATGTGTTTATTTCTGCAGTGAAAAATCCTTTTGTTTTTGACTTACTGTGTTTGTGGCTTCCAGTGCTTCTGAGCCAGCCTCAAGTGGACGCTTAATGAACTGCACATTTTAACACTTCCACTTTTAGACAGGAAGTCTGCTTAGTCTTGCCCTAAAAGAATGGGATGATGCTGGATGTGCACACCAGAAAACCCAAAAATAAAGTCCTTTGTGATTTGTTTTTGAATGATTTTCCTTTTTTTAAATAGAAACCAGAATAGAATCAACCCTGATTTTGGCCCATAGACTATGGACAGAATGGACGACATGGCTCCACCTTTTACTGTTGTACGGTCTTGAACTCCATTAGTGGAGCTGCCATTGTGCAGCCAGAGTCTGCGCAGTAGAGAATTTGGGTTGAACTGGGTAACAATAAAAGCAATAATCACGTTTATTTATTTTTCTTATGAAGGTCTTATCTCTCTCTGGCTCTCTTTCCCAAAGTTCCTTATATCCTGATAAAAACTACACACAAACAGCAGCAGTCAATCATTGTAAAACCAAACGTATAACCCAGTTTTTAACGTCTAATGACTAATGAAAAAAAAAAAAAAACTCCTTGAAGAGGACTTGAACACACTGCAGCAAAACAACATCCTCATATCACCACAGCGTGAGGATGTGAGAAACATTTTTAAGAGGTGTAATAACTTTTTTAAGTTTTATCACCTCTCATCTGGAATGCAGTAGGACACAGAGATTCTGACCTATACTGCAGTCAGCCACCAGGGGGAGCAGCTTTTGTGGGGACCTCAGTTAGAGCAGACTGTCATCTCTGACTGACTTTGACTGATCCACTGAGAATACAGTCCATGGTCAGAACCAGTTATCTGCAAACTTTCTGGTACATCTACAAACCCCAAACCTGCAGTTCCTCTGGTGTCCTCTTGAGGCTGGCTCTGGAACTTAGGGAAACGCATACACACCACTTCAAAAAGCTAAATGTAAAAGTAACTCTTACTTTAAACAAAAAGTTACCTTAACTTATTTTAGCTCATTCTGTTGAGTCTACTCACTTAAACTTAGTACAGACAACTTTCTTTTGTTGACTTTACTTGAAAATTTTGGGAAACCGATCTGACCATAAGTTTTAAGTTGTTGAAGCTGAAAAGAACTAAGTTCTGACAACTCATGTCATTTGCAGTAACCTAGCAAATAAGTTGATAACCAGATGGCTGTAACTGTGAGTGAGGAGGGCACACAGTGGACATGAGACCCTGCTGTTCACGGGTGAATCACTGCACAGTGGTGTAGACTGGCTGTCTTTGCTCCAAGGCAGTGACTGACTGACTGTCTATGCTCTGTGGCATTGACTGGCTGTCCATGCGCCATGGTGTAGACGGACATCCCCTGCTAGCATTTCCCACAACCGATGACTTCACAAGATACTATGTTCATGAGTTACATTCATGAGTTTGTCCAATCAGAGGCACAGCTCACCTGAATGATAGGAAATCTACAGCTGTGAGTGTTGAGGCTCTCTTTGACTCTGTTTCCTTGTAACTTGGTCTGTGACTTTGCATCACAGCAACAACTCAAGGCCTAACTTTTTCATTTTTATTTCTGCCGCTCAGCATCCCGTGATAAATCCCTCTTAGAGTAAATCTGTGTGTAGTAATGAACTGGAATCATATCTGCAGTAACAGAAGCCTGTAGCCAGTGCTCTTTGAAATGACTCTCCTTTATTACTTAGCTGTGGTACATACTCACTTTTGATTGGTAGTGACAGTAGCAGACCATTGTTATGAAGAACAGACTGTTGCAAAGCAGCAGCTTTAATCACAGAGCTGTTGTAAGCTGAGAGAAGACGAGGCAGAGAGAAACAAGAAGAGAGACACAAACAGAGGAGAGGAGGCAGGAGAGGTTAAAGACACAGAATGAGAGAAAGAAGGACAAATTGAAAAAACAATAACAGGATTATAATACAGAAAAAAAGGTGAAAGTATGAATACACTGTTACACTTTTCACTGTTAAATACAGGAATGTGTTGGTGAAACTGCTGCCTGTAATTTCCTGTAATTTCTCAGTCTCTTAACTGTAAAAACTGAATACATTAAGTTAATGTAATGGAATTTACTGTTTATTGCTGTATAAATGCAAAAATTCAGTCTTGCAGCTGTAGCTCTGCTAAACAGCAACATGTTGTTGTTTTGTTTTTGTTTTTTTTTATCCCCTGTTTCTTTGTTTCCTAATTCTGTAATTTGATATTTGTTTGTGTGAAGACAGGTGACATAAGATCATCATAATTGTCGTACATATTTATGTTACCTCCATGGGTGCATGTGTGAACATGTGTATCTATGTATGTAAGTCATTGCAGCTCTGTTTAAATACAGATTTGGTATGTGAATGCATAACATGTTTACAGTGCAATTTTTTACTTTTTATTTTTTTAAGTCTTGTGATATTTGACTCATGGACAGTTGGTTCAAGGGTTCAGAATCCACATGCTCAGCTAAAACCTTTCTCCATCAGCCTATTTCTTTTTATTCACATCATGATGGTCATTGTGACAATTTCTGTTACTAAAGATTTGAAAAAAAAAATCTCAATTATTCATTTAGTATAAAGTGCTTCTGATTATACTTGTCATTTAATGTGAAATCTTCTCATAAAAAAATAAAACTGTGATTCTTATCTCACATTTCTGTGAATCTAAACTGCTCCTAAAATATGAACACAAATGTAGGAACAAAATAACTCATTTTAGAAATGTCCATGAAATGTAAAAACAGGACTTTGGGAACACAGGGCTGTGGGAACATAGGACTTTGGGAACACAGGGCTGTGGGAACATAGGACTTAAGGAACACAGGGCTGTGGGAACATAGGACTTTGGGAACATAGGGCTGTGGGAACATAGGACTTTGGGAACATAGGGCTGTGGGAACATAGGGCTGTGGGAACATAGGACTATGGGAACATAGGGCTGTGGGAACATAGGACTTAAGGAACACAGGGCTGTGGGAACATAGGACTTTGGGAACATAGGGCTGTGGGAACATAGGGCTGTGGGAACATAGGACTTTGGGAACACAGGGCTGTGGGAACATAGGACTTAAGGAACACAGGGCTGTGGGAACATAGGACTTTGGGAACATAGGGCTGTGGGAACATAGGGCTGTGGGAACATAGGACTTGGGGAATATAGGGCTTGGAGAATATAGGGCTTTGGGAATATAGGGCTTGGAGAATATAGGCCTTTGGGAACACAGGGCTTTGGGAATATAGGGCTGTGGGAACAAACGACTTTGTCAAATAAGGACATTGAGTACATAGGGCTTAAGGAACATAGGGCTTAAGGAACATAGGGCTATGGGAACATAGGGCTGAGGGAAAATAGGACTTCTGGAACATAGGGCTGTGGGAACAAACGACTTTGTCAAATAAGGACATTGAGTACATAGGGCTTAAGGAACATAGGGCTTAAGGAACATAGGGCTATGGGAACATAGGGCTGAGGGAAAATAGGACTTCTGGAACATAGGACTTTGGGAACATGGGGCTTTGGGAACAAAAGGCTGTGGGAACACAGGGCTTTGGGAACACAGGGCTGTGGGAACATAGGGCTGTGTGAACATAGGGCTGTGGGAACATTGGGCTGTGTGAACATATGACTTTGGGAACATAGGGCTGTGTGAACATAGGACTTTGGGAACATTGGGCTGTGTGAACATAGGACTTTGGGAACAAAGGGCTGTGGGAACATAGGACTTTGGGAACAAAGGGCTGTGGGAACATAGGACTTTGGGAACAAAGGGCTGTGGGAACATAGGACTCTGGGAACATAGGGCTGTGAGAACAAAAGGCTGTGGGAACACAGGGCTTTGGGAACACAGGGATGTGGGAACAAAGGGCTATGGGAACATTGGGCTGTGGGAACATAGGGCTGTGTGAACATAGGACTTTTGGGACATATGACTTTGGGAACATAGGAATGTGGGAATATAGGGCTTTGGGAACATAGGACTTCTGGGACATATGACTTTGGGAACATTGGGCTGTGGTAATATAGAGTTGTGGCCTCAAAATTAGTATAATTTGCGCACAAAATACAAACTAATAATACAAATTTAATTCCTGGACTGCTGGGTAGGCAAATCAAGTATATTCTCAAGAGTCTGAGGTAGATGCAATGGAGGGGCTAAGACTATGTGATCGACAGGAATAGTATGAATGTTTTCTATTCATTTTTTTTCCTTTGGTGGGGAATCAGCTACAAAAACATTCTGGAAAGCCAGCATTGAAAGGAAGATTGCTTATAGAAATCTTAACAGAATTTTGAGACCCAGGTTGATTGACAGGCAGGGTACGAGTTGGAGGTGGATAGATTTTTTTTTTTTTTTTTTTTGGTGGATAGATTTCATTGTTGACCGGCTGCAAACCCAGCACTTTTTTTTCTTTTTTGGATTGACAAATTATAGTGATTTTCTTTCATTCCTGAACAGAGAAAACATGTGTTTTAGTGGTTGTTTGTTATGTTTGATCAATTTCTGACTTCTCTGAGATTTCAATTTTTCCGGCTGAAATAAAAACATAAAATCAGCTTGAAGCTTCTCACTTCTGTCCTAAATGAAAAATAAGAAGCGGAAAATCTTTGAAAAATGAAAGAGTCTGAGTCAAAGCACGTCATTATGCTCAATGATTTTCTCATTTTAATGACAGGTAGTGTGGTTTTTTTTTTTTTTCATAGAATATAATGGCCATGACACACTGCTTCAGACCATACTTTTTATTGGTAAAACAAAAAGTGGGTACAGTCTCCTGGTTGAAGCCACAGCCCCCCTCAGTCAAACAATGGAGGGACAAAATGAAAGATGTTTTCTATATGGAAAGTATTACTGCAAGACGATGGCTAAAGACTGATGTATGTCAGACAAGATGGATTATTATGTTCTTTTTAAATGACTTTCAGATGAATTGATTTTTCAATTAAAGGGAAAAAAGGTGAGGGTATGTGCTTGTTCGTGGGATTATGGTTGTGTGTGTATATGCATATGTATGTGATTGTATCTGTACATATGGGGGTGGATATGAGTATATATAGATATTTATGCTTGAATATGTATATGTATCTGTGTATGTATGTGCATCTGTTGCCCAGTCACAAACCTGATGAAGATTCAAGTTGTAAACTAAAGGATTTTAAAAAATTTTTAAATTGTTTGTTTGATTTTTGTAAGTGAGGAACAGACTTTTGTTAAGTTGGGAAAAGTCACTGAAGTCACACAGAAAAAAACAATATTCATGTGGACAGAAATACATTTACCCAAAACATTTCCATAGGTCAAATCAATATAAATAGCAATTTAAACTTTATGAGAAGGCTGCGATTACAAAATTCTGAAATTAGTTGATGATCCCCAATGACACCCCAATCTTTATGAACACACCTGGAATATGGTCTCAAAGTGCTTCACCAGTAATAAATACACTAAAAACAGAGGTTACATAGACACAAATAGTTCACATGAAAGTGACAGACAGATTTAACTCATGGGTCTTCAACCCTCATCATGCACCTGCAGTCATGGACGAAAGAAAAGGCATCCCTGGATTTTTTCCAGAAAAATAAACATTTCCCCCAGAAATTGTTGCAATCGCAAATATTTCTGGTATGAATGTGTTTATTTCTTTAATGTGCATTGGAAAAACACAAAAATTGGAAGAATAAAGCTAAAATTGACACAATTTTACACGAAACACAAAAAATGGGCCTGACAAAATTGTTGGCACCTCAAAAAGCACCGAGAAAAGGTTGGAGACAAAGCACTGGAGAGTTCTGAAGTTCATATTTTTCAACAATTTTTCTCAATTCTTTCTCTTCTTCATTCTTAGGGTGACACACACAAGCTCACAACACAAAGGTTGAGTCAACTTTATACATTCCAACTGGCGTCAGGTGTGATTTCTATATTACCAGCACCTGTTACTCACCACAGCTGAGTTTAATCAAGAATCACCTGCTTGAAATTAAATGATCTACACATAATCTCAAAAGGGTGCCAACAGTTTTGTCCGGCCCAATTTTTGTTTTGTGTAAAATTGTGTCCATATTAGCTTTTTTTTCTGTTTCTTGTGGAAAACAGGGTGCCAATGCTTTCATCCATGACCATATCTCATGTCAACTCATGTAGGTTGACGCCTCCTTGGTTCTTGGATGGTAATTGAATTCTGAAAGTTCTTACCCCATATCAAACCTCTTGTCATGTTAAACACGTTCCCATGTCATTTTCATGCTTCTATCCTCTCATGGCTGTTAAAATAGCTCTTTAAATAGCAGATTTCTTCCTCCTCTTACTCACAGAGTGTGGTATCCAGCCTGTCAAACAGCCTGTCTTTACTCACAGGCATCAGCGCTTGTTTCCAGCATCCCCACTTTAAACCATAATTATCATCCAGAATCTCCACCTTTGTACCTGCCACTCAGCGCTGCTCCCTGTGTAATAAGCTGCTCTCCTTCCTGTGCTGACGGGAAGGTTTCCCGGTGCCAGCAGACGGCTGCACACATACACACACACTCACACACATACTCACACACACTGACTGCTGGCTGGTTAGGAGGGAGACAAAGCCAATTACCCTTTCCCCCTCAGCACTTCTTCTTTTTTTCTCTGTGGTTAACAAGAGCTAATGGAGGTTTGCTGTGGCAGAGATAACAGATACCTTTGCTCATATTACCGAAAGGCTTTTCTTTTTTTTTCTGAAACTCCAATTCACCAACTGCTTTGGATAAATTCACTTAATGAATTACCACACTGTCAGAGCCCAGTTATTGAGAAAACTTTTGAAGATATCGATTTAGCTTCTTTTTTATTATTTCTTAAAGTGAGGGTTTGATGCTCAGAACATATTTAAAGTAAGAATCCTGATTGTTCAGACTACACGTGTTCAGATTTTTAAAACATTTTTTTTTCCTTCTTGAAATTATTATGCTCATCACATAACTGGTTCATGACACAGAGAGGTGGACCTCAAACACCAACATCTACCCCTAGCTCCACCCCCCAGTGGTCTCCAGAGTGTTGGCCAATCAGAAGGGAAGGGGGTTTCTGGAGTGGGTAGTCTTAAAGAGGTCACATTTCAAAAAATGTGTTTCAGGCAGAGGACAAAATAAGAGATTTCTAAAATACCAGTGAAAAAAAATACAGTTTTCTATTTCTCGAAAAACTTTTTTTTTTTTAACCATGCCCTCTTTAATATGTATATATATTCTGTATATGTATATATATATATATATATCTATACACACATACAGTGCTCAGCATAAATGAGTACACCCCCTTTGAAAAGTAAGATTTTAATCAATATCTCAATGAACGCAAGAACAATTCCCAAAATTTTGACAAAACTGAGTTTCATGGAACATTTGTTTCACTAACAACATGAAAGTAAGATTGATAATATAACTAAGATCACAAAATCATCAGTTTTACTCTAAATAGCTGATGCAAAAATGAATACACCCCATAACAAAAACTACAACATCTAGTATTTTGTATGACCTCCACGACTTTTGAGGACAGCACCAAGTCTTCTAGGCATGGAATGAATAAGTTGGCAACATACTGCAACATCTATCTTCTTCCATTTTTCAAAAACGACCTCTTTTAGAGCCAAGATGCTGGATGGAGAGTGATGTCTCTTTAGAATTCTCCATAGGCGTCCAATTGGGTTCAGATCAGGAGACATACTAGGCCACTGAATCTCTTTCACCCTGTTCCTCTTGAGAAATGCAGCAGTGGCCTTGGAAGTGTGTTTTAGATCATTGTCATGTTGGAAAAGTGCAGGAAGGCCAAGGGCACGGAGTGATGGTAGCACCTTCTCTTTCAATATGGAGCAGTACATCTGTGAATTCATGATACCGTGAATGAAACGCAGCTCCCCAACACCAGCAGCACTCATGCAGCCCCACATAAGGACACTGTCACCACCGTGTTTGACTGTAGGCACCGAGCACTTTTCTTTGAACTCCTCACCTTCAGTCCCAAAAAGATTTAGTCTTGAATAAATTTGTTAGGAAAATTACTTTTAGTGTGTGCAAATTCACAAATCTTGTTTGCATTCATTGGCCCACATTTGTGGGAGTATTTTTGTAGTACAGTGTCCCATGGAGGATTTGGATTCTGATAAGAAAGTAAAGGTTTTCTGACAAATCTGTTGGGGTGTACTCATTTATGCTGAGCACTGTATATTGTGCATTGGAAACACACACACACACACACACACACACACACACACACACACACACACACACACACAAAAGGGTGAAAAAAGGTAAAACCACACAATTTTTCACAAAACACAAAGATTGGGATGGACAAAATTATTGGCACTGTTCTAGAATTTGTGTAAATCATTTAATTTCAAGCAGGTGATGCTTGTTAAACTCAGCTGTGGTGAGTAACAGGTGCTGGTAATCTAGAAATCACTCCTGATGCCAGTTAGAATGTATAAAAGTTGACAGCCTTTGTTTATCACACCAAGCATGGAGAAGAGAAATAAGAGCCGAGGAGAGTCTATGGACTTACGATGCAAAATTGTTTACTACTTAAAAAATTGTTCATTACTGAAGCCTTTTTTTTTAATTGTATTTTTATACAGGTTTTCCTTTTTTTTTTTTAACTATGGCCTTAAACTTGTGATGACCAGCTGATGAACTGACTAATTCACTACTGTTGGTTACAATAAATTTCTTTTCCTCATTTTTTGTCCCACTCCCATTTCTTCTCTTTCAATCCTTTTAAATCCAACAGTGCAACATGCAAATGTGTTCAACTTTTCATCTGGTATTGACATTTTTAGGTCAGGTGTGTCTATCACCTGTTCTTTAGATGAGCTTCTCTAGTTCCAGAGATGAGAGGAACATTTTAGGAATAATCATTTTACATGATAAATGAATGACATCCATTGTTCCATTTTTCTGTGTTTGCTCTTAGTTGAAAACAAAACTCTCAAAAACAGATGAAAAGAGAGACTCGAACTGGAGGGTGAGTTCTGATTGGACACAAACTCAGCAGTGGAGGAACTCTCTGATGTGTTAATACTGAATATTCACAAGCAGATGCTGAATGCGTCCCTGGTTTTAAAAGCAGAATAATTCCGATAGTGTGTTTAAGATGCTGAATATTTTAAACTTTGGAAAACGATGCTGACCTGAGCTGCAGGTTTTAATATGTATAACGAAGCTCATTTCAAAGAATGGAGCTCTGTTTGTGGTCTTCGTGGTCTGAGGCTGCATGTTTTTGTTGAACTCTCCAGTCTTGAGTGGGATCTTGAGTGGGCGGGTGAGCAGCATCGAAAATGAAACAGGATGCTGCTATTTTCATAAGTGCTGCAGAAATAATCAAAACAAGGGAAACACTTTATGAGATAAAAATTCAAGTGCGTTCAACACGGAGTGAAAAAGTCTCTCACTGTTTGTGTATCACTCAGCCTTCAGTGGTTTATTCTAAATTCCTGAGTTACTGAAGCAGAGGTCTGGGTCATCATCAGTTCTTCTTTGGTTCACTCCGAGTCTATCTGAAGTCTCACCAACATTTCTGCCTTAAGTTTCCACATTCATCCAACCCAGCAGAGACGTGTGAGTTCACATCAGTTTGACATCAGTCTCCTGTAAAAACTGTACAAATAAGCATCAGAAACATCCACAAGAGGAGATGCAACATGTCCTGCACTAGTGGTAATGTGACACAGAGGAAAAAGTAAGAGCTTTCTAAAATAACAGTGAAAATTAGTTTTATTTTTCTTGAAAAAAAAAAAAAAAGACAATAGGCCTTCTTTAAAGGAAACCCCGACTGTAAGGACTAACAGGCCTGAATATGCTTAAATGTTTGTCTCAAACTAGAATTTGTTGTTAAAAGACATAACAAATTGGTTTTTCTTTTTAAAAAAAATACAGTTTAAAACACAGTTTCTATCCTTTGGGCGCAGCCATTGTTTTTCTGCCACAGTGCATTCTGGGTTGATCACGTACATTGGTTGCTTGGTGTCATGGAATTTTCCTAATTTCTTATTATTCTACACAGTTGTTACCTTAATTTCCTCTGTTTGTCTCAAACATAGTCACAGCCCTGTATTTGGCCTTAGATACACACATTCCTGTATTCAAGATACAAGAGAAACAGTCCTCACATTCCCGTGAGGACTGTTTCTCTTGTATCAGGATGAGAGGGACATCCTAAGCTGAACTCATTGGTCTCCTAAATAGACATAACAAACATCAGAAATGATAAATACTGAATACACAGAGAGGTCTGGCAGAATTGACTCTGCACGACACTGCACGTCCAAGTGTACTGTCTGTCTCTTCTCCTTGATCGAGCTATATAAACTTTTTCAACTTAAGTCATCTGAGTCTCCTGAGTTTTCTTCTTCAAGTGGTCAAGCTTCCAGAAAATTCCTCAACACTTGGTGCTGAGCATCTGGATTTGGCCGTTTACTCACTACTAGTCGCCGTAAGTCACTAGATTTCAGGAGGGAAAAAACATAATAATGCCACATGTGGCTGCTTTTGGGTGCACTTTTCAGTCCAAAGGAAACAAGGAGACTGATGTTAGTCTGCACAGCTTCCCAAAAGACAAGAAAAGAAGATAGTTGTGGGAAATCTCTTGTGGGCGTAAACAACTTCCCATGGACCTGTGGCTATGTTCTGGCCAGTTCAATCCCCAGACATGAGCCCCATTGACAATCTATGGTGAAGTCTAAGATTTATTTCAGAGCATAAACCCTAAATGTTTAGAAGAATTAAAACCAGCAATTTAAGAAGGATGGGAGAAGATGAGCTCTGGTGGAACATGGAGCCAGGATTAGAACTCGACTGGCTGCTGAGCCATTAAATATTCATCTGATGATGTGATGCTTTCTTCAGTTTTGAACATCTTTTCTATTATTTGATAACTTTGATACAACCAATGCTGAGAACTGACTCATCCAACATGTCAACTTTTGTCAGTTTTTCTTGAGAACGAAAAAACATTTGTATTTGTCTGAGTCTGGTTGATGCAGCCACTCCTTTTGTAACACATGAAAAAATTTTCCCACAAATATTTCATGATAATATTTGAGATTTTGAAGATTTCAGGTGTGTCCCAAATCATTCTTCCTCCTCTGTATTTGATTGGTTTAATTTCAAATTACAGTAAAATTTAAATTAGGACACATTTGCAAAGGCATGTTCAACTGAGGGTCTTCAGTTAGCACGGTCTCTTTTAACACCAAAACACTGCTTACTTTGTGACAGTCATGATTCCTTTAAATGACAACAGACCCCAGAATAATCAGACATTTTTATGCTGCTTATAGTTTGAATTTGAAGTCCAAGGAAAGATAACTAGTCAGGAATTGTTGGAGCTAAACACCACACACACAGACACAGACACAGACATGAACACACACACATCCTACAAAGAAGATTTTAATGCAAAAACAATGTTTGTTTGTTTTTTTTTTAAAGCACAGTAATACACTCTGAGGCTAAGGCTTCCCTCTTTACCTCATCCCTACTCAAAAGTAATAAAGTTAAGCATCTTTTTTAAGACAATGGCTGAGAATCCAATGAAAATAATCTCCAAAAAGTTTGGTTGTCACCGTGGATCTGTGGTTCTCGTTATTGTGACTAAAGATTCTCTGTTTGGTTGGAACTTTGGACTCTTTTTTTTTTCATGTACAGATGAAAAAGCATAATTGTATTTTTCTGTTTTAACCATTAAAGCACTTTCTCACAGAAATGGACGTACAGTGCTCCATTAATCATCTCTGTGTCCCACCTCCCTCTCACAGCAGCTTAATGAACTATTCCATCACCAGAAGAGGCGACCAAACTGCTGCACACTGCTCACTTCAGCTCACACACACACTCCTGAGTTTAATCCTGTACTGCTGCACTCATCTGTGCTACATCAATATTAAAAGAGTTTGTATGACTCCAAAACAAAAACACAGAGGGAGAAATCACCTTTAATGATAACACTTTGACTTTATTCAAACCAACAGGCAGATTACTGAGGTTTCACAATGTCTCAGTCACAGCTGATCTGAACTGAACCAAATCTTTTTGACTATTTATAACTCTATATGTCGGTCCCCTCGGACTCTGTGACCTGACAAAAACATCAGAGAAAGTTCTTTCAATCAGGACATAGGACCATCTGTTGCTCTGTCCTACATGCCAGTCTGTCGTTGTTATGTTGCTGTTGTTGCTGTTGTTGCTGTAACCTCAGAGAGTGGATCAGAAATATATGTTTCAAGTCAGTGAATGTGGATGGTGCTGAGAATGGGTCAACTCTTGGTTTATTAGCTTGATAATCTTAGCGAGGATTAGTTTGCAAGCTGTTATATCCTTATGTTTTTTCTCAAAGAGCAAAGATAATTTTTTGTGGCCTAGAGAAGTAGAGCACAATTGTTCTGTGATACAAAAAATATATATCATAAACTTCAACAGATGATTGGGGCCACGCTAAAAAGGAAGACCAATGGAAACCTACGAGATTGATCTCATAAACTTACAGCAATAAAGTCATAGTCTAATGAAAATAAAGTAATAAACTTGCAAGAATCCAGTTGTAAACTTCTGAGAATAATGTCATAAACTTATTAGATTGATGTCATAAGCTTATGAGAATAATATAATAAATGTATGAACTTAAAGTCATAAACTTATGACTTTAAGTCATTAACTTATGAGAATACAGTCAAAAACTGATGAGAATTAAGTAATAAATTTATCAGAATCAAGTTGTAAACATAAGGAAAATGTCATAAACTAATGAGAATAAAGTTGTTAATTTATTAAATAAAGTCATAAACTTGTGAAATTTGAGCCACAAACTTATGAGAATAAATTCAAAATTTACTAGATTTAAAAAAAACTTATGAAACTAATGTCATAAACTTAGGACTTAAAGTCATAACCATATGAAATTAAAGAAATAAATAAGTCATAAATTTATGAGAATAATGTCATAAACTTATGAGAATAAAGTCATAAATGAATGAACTTAAAGTCGTGGACTTATGAAATAAGTCATAAACCTATGAGAATACAGTCAAAAACTAATGAGAATAAAGTAAAGAATTTATCAGAATCAAGTTGTAAACTTATAAGGAAAATGTCATAAACTTATGAGAGCAATGTCATTAACTTACAAGAATCAAGTTGTTAATTTATTAAATAAAGTCATAAACTTGTGAAATTTGAGCCATAAACTTATGAGAATAAATTCATAAACTTATGAGAATAAATTCATAAACTTATCAAAATAATGTAATAAACTTAGGACTTAAAGTCATAACCATATGAAATGAAAGTCATAAATAAGTCATAAATTTATGAGAATCAAGTTGTAAACTTAGGAGAATTAAGTCATAAACCTATGAGAATACAGTCATAATCTCATGAGGATAGAGTCATATACTTATAAGGGTAAAGTAATGAGAATAAAATTGTAAACTTATGAGAATAAAGTCAGAAAAGTAGGAGGATAAAGTCATAAACCTCTGAGGATAAAGTCATATCTTCAGTGAATGATCTCAATTCAACCATGTTACCTGTCGCTCCTGTATTTTTTTTTTTCACATTTTGGTACTTTATGACTTAATTTTTTATATATTTCTTGCTCTATTCTTTGTTCTAGCTAGTTATTGATGCTGTGCCGTCGTATTTATATTTTTTTACACTGTACGATCGAGTAGTTGCAAAACGACAATGTTTCAAGAGGGATCAGCTGATGGGGCTGAAGCTGGCACCGTCAAATCTTGACTTACAGTACGTTAAAGTAAGGAGCAGGGTTATGCTTTGGATGCATGGATGAGACGCGCGGAAAAAAGAGAGAAAGCTTGAGGCTTTTGTACTTTTTTTTCCGTCAGCACTGCGTCCGTTGGGCTCCATTCCCAAACTGCAGGGGGTGGTGTATCGCAAACACACGTCTACTTTAGCATTTAACTGGAGTAGAAGAAGTCTGTCTTTGTTTTCACAGTTTTCGACATTATTTACTCCTCTTCTCTGTAGAGTGTGACCACAAGGAACAGTCATCACAAAGTTATCACTGTGATCTATGAGTGATGAATCAAATAAATGCCGGTATTTTCACACTTAAGACACTTGAAGCTCCAGGTAGAAATTTTCAGAGGTGTGTGCCGTGGAAATTTTCTGTGTGAGAGGGACCACGCGGGGGACGCTAAAATGATGTCATTCCTCTGCATTGGGCAAAGTAGAGCAAGCGGACGCGAAAAGCAAAAGCCAGGCTGTATTGTTCTTTTATTTGTCATTGTGGGCAAGGACAACTGAGGGGAGAGGAAACGTCGGGGTGGGATGGGGAAGGATGGGGTGGCAGCAAAAGCTCAGGACTGTGGACTAAAGCCTTTACATAACCATGCAGAGTTTGTCATAGTCATTGGATGATGGAGTAATAGCTCTTACTCATGAAGACCATACAGATTTGTGAGTAAAGATCTGGTGAATTTGAAGGACATTTTCTGTCTAGTATTTCCAAGCAGACGATGAAAGTCTGTCGTTTAAGGAGGTTTTCCTGTGAGTGAACAGGTCGCTGTTTGACATATTGACATTCACGTGGATCGAATGTGTGACCTTCCTGTCGTCTCTCTGTTACAGGATGAACTCTTGAACCACAGAGCTGCTCTACGACTAAAAGAAACCTAAGTGGTGTATTCTACGATCAATACTCGGCCTCTCTCGGGGTTCGTTCTGCCTTTACAATGCGCTCTCTCCATATTTTAAATCTCTGACGGTGATTTACCTGAGAGCGGAGCAAAGGACGTGAAGCCAATTCTCTGCTTAACAACCTTTGTTTTTCAATTTCCTCTTCAGATTTCAATCTTTGCTCAGAACAAATGAGCAAAACTTCTGCTGTTTGTTGATCTTGGCCTCGGAATAAAAATATGCAGTATTTTTTTCTCTCTGTTCTGAAGTTGCAGAGAGCAGAGGTACAGTGTGAGAGAGCTGGAGGATTTGGAGGATCAGATGAGGAGGCTGAGTAGGTAAATCCTCTTCCTCTCGCTGCCTTTGGCATCATCTTTGATCCACCATTACGGCGCCTAATGGCTCATAAAACTAGAGCTTTCACTTTTCAGCCTCCTCTTTTACATCTCTCTTTCACTGACATCTATTTTTCCACTCAACACACACACACTCACACACATGTGTGTGCAAACAAACACAAACAAACCAGAAGTCTCTTAATTTAGCATGTCACAGGCCTTTAATGCTCCATTACCAGCTGACTTCATAATTGAAATAAAAGGATGGTGGGAGCAGTTCTCTGCATTTTTACAGAGCTCAGGAATAAATCTCAATTAAAGAAAATCAGTGAAATAATTCCTATAGATTTCCAGTCTTTGGTGCAATGTTATGGATGACTGAATTTATACATCAAACCAATACATGACTGATGTGTGATTGCTGTTGTTACAGATTAGTAAAAAGCTGTCTTGAACAAAGAGGAGCAGTTAAAAAGATCTGTTCTCCATTCATTTACCCCTAAAACAATCATATGACTCGGTAAGAGTCAAGTGAATAATATCTGTTCAGAAACAAGACAGTGTGATTTTTTTGGAGCATGAATAATTAACTAATGTGAGGCAATCTTTTTGAGTTCATCCACACAACAAGAGATGATTTTATCTTTGCTGTTTCATTTGGTATTTCTGTAATGAACTTAATTCCTGACCGTATCTTGTTACCATGATTGAGGAGGGCACACAGTGGACATGAGAGCCTGCTGTACATGGATGAATCACACAAGTGGCACATGCCGTCTATGCTGGCCGTACATGCCAGTAGGGACTGGCTGTTTACAATAAATGGTGTGGACCAGCTTTCTGCGCTCTGCGGCGTTGAGCGGCTGCTTACACTACATGGAGTATCTAGCTGACTATGCTACATGGCGTAGATGGGTTATGCCCAACAGAGTAGACTGGAAACCCCCCGCGCCTCATTTAAATGACAGAATTAAGGTGATTTTACTCAAAACTTTATTTGGCTGGCACAGTTTATTTACCACATTGAAACAATGGCGTGATTTATCTGCAGTTTAGTTTTGCTCTATCTACTTGACAAAATTAAGTTCACTTAACTTGGATTTTATATTTCATGTTAAAAATGTGGTTTAGACACAAATCTATCTTGCATCATGCAATCATACAAATAAAAAAGAAAAGAAAAAATTCTTAAGTAGCTCTACCAGAAAATTTGTATCAGTGTGAACCAGGCTGTAAATATTTTAACCCTTTAACCCTTCAGGATCCACTACAACATAGAGAAAAGTAAAAAAAAAAAACAATACCAAAAGAATAATACAGGTTTTTGTTGTTGTTGTTGTTGTTGTTGAAGCAAAATTGTATTTCTGAGTTGTATAGACAACCCCATCAGGTTTAACCCTAAAACCGTGCAAGTCTGCCAGGACATGTTCTAACATTTTTACATATTGTTATGAAACTTTTTCTTTTTCAGTATTCTTATTTGCTTTACATCAATGTAAACCTTATATACCAAGTTTTCATTTTTCCCTTCTTTTCAGATTCATGTCCTGACTATTACATTCATTTGCTTAGAAGTGCAATCTACCTAGAGTTTATTGCTGATATATTTAAAAATGCAGACATTGCACAGCTGTATCCCTCAGATTTTTAAATGTAAAAAGTTGCACAATATCCTCTGGAACAACCAGAAATTTGTTTGGAGTCTGTTTGTAACTTATTTTTTGAGATGTAGTCAATTTTGTAACCTGTATAAAGTACTTTTGAACGAACCAATGATCATCCACAAAAAGAGGTTTTGAAAGATAAAATAAAAAGTTATCACTGAGTTTAGAATAGATGAACACACATGACAACATGATGGTGTTTATTTCAGTGCAGATTTTTAGCTATGTGTTGTGTTGTGTTATGTTGTGTAATGTTGTGTGTCTCTGCCTGTTTCATGTTTCTTGGATGGGATATAACTGAAAGGCAAATTATTTTGTACTGAAACATGTGTAATGGCGAATAAAATGAATCTTGAATCTTTATTGTGTATTTCCAGAAACCCATCCCTGCAATAAAAAAAGCATTCAGAAACATGGTGAATATGTGTGGTGTAACTCCCCAGATTTTAGATGCAAAAAAGATTGATCCTGCACTCTTATCTGGTTTCAAATCTACAGTCAATAAAAATAAATTTACAAATTGTAGCACCAGTGCTTCGATGGGCTCTAAATGGTTTATTTAGTTCAGCGTATTTCAGCAAAATATAATGACTCAAAATGCGCTCAACCAAACAGATGAGCAGAATTTTAAAGGGTTAATGTTGTTGAAGTTTATTTTGTCTTGCTGTGTATGTGGTTTCTGGTCTTTCTGCAGTTCGCCTCAAGCAGAAACTCAATGAACTGTGGCTTTTAGCACTTCTACACAGGCTTCATTTTTCTAAAACAGGATGTTGCCCCTCGGTGACAAGACGTGACTGACTGTGGTAGCGGGCATCTGTTAAAGTGTGGGTATGTTTCATTAACTTTCTGTGAATCTGTGCTCGATTACTTTTCCTCACAGATGTAGATGGTGAAACGGTTGTGACACAATGAACTTAAATTGTATTTTGTAATTTATAATTGAAGAAAAGTTAGAAATTTCAATTCATTTTCAAAGCAAATAACTCACTTTCAAAACGTATAAGTCATTTACAGAGTGTTTTTTTCCCAATTCAATACAATATTTCAAACTCTGTTTTGCTTTTATCTCAGCCCATGTGGTCACCTGAAAAATAAAAAAAGATACATTCAATAACAAGAACAACACCTGAATTGCTTGTTAAGAATTTGAAAAAAAACATAACAGTCTGCTGATAGGATAAAAATAACATTCTTCTTTTGTTTCTTGTATTAAGACATTTTTTCTGTTAAGAAAAAACAGGCTAATTTCTCCTAAGTCATTGGAAATAGACGTAATTTTCTACTCCTCTGGACTTGTCAGGTAATCGTGGCTCATTTTAAGAATAATTTTTTATACTTAATATGTGATAAAACTTGCTCATATTCCAGATCTTATCATTCTGAGGCTGTTTTATGATCATACCCAAGACCAATATTTCAGCTTTTAACTATAGTTTCAAATACTTTGGTCTTTCTTGAAGGATCATTACTTTAAGATTTATTTTTGAGAATAAACTTGTTGGGGGGAAGTTATCTTCTAATCTACTGTAGTTATCATAAATCCCTCAACAGCTGCTCTCTTATTCTTTGTTAACCAGCTGGAATTTGGACTGTTCCTCTTTAAAGGTGAAACACTGCTCAGTTTGGATCTCCTTTTCTCAAGGGCTCAACTTCACAAAAACATTTATGTTAAGGTAAATCTACCCTAGTTTTAACAGTTTCAAATAATATTCAAATTCTACTACAACATTTGTGACCATATGCGGACAATTTGGGGCAACTCTGTGTGACCTATGAACCTGAAAATCATGACAGGAACTGTGAGGGACACATGCAAACTTTACACTGCCCAGCTGAGGATTAGGAGCAGGAGCACTTGGAGCTGCTCTTTCCTGTGCTGTGCAGCCTTAAATCCTCCACCCTCAAGGTTCAAGGTCACTTTCACTCTCAGGTTGAGCTGGTTTGCAGTGAATGAGTAAGTGAGTCAAGTCAGCGAGGAAATAAGCAATGAAAACCTGCCCTGTGTGTTTTACAGCCTGGTTTAGACTCACTGTTAGACAAAAATCTTGTTGCTTTTACAGGAAAAAAAAAAACTGGCAGCTGTGGTTGCATGCAACATTTTGTCAAATATACAGTAGAATGTTAAACAACTACACAGAACGAAACGTTAATTTTACAGTTTAAAACTGTTATTATGAACGACAGAAAGTAAATAAATAGTTGGATAAATAAACTGTTAAAATCAACAACTATTTTTTGAGAAATTAGCATGACCACAATGCTATTTGCACTATTTCTTTCAGTTACACTCTAAAAACTACCACTGCCTTGTACTTAAAGTAATTAGTGAAACATCTTTACAATTAAAAATATTGAGTAGAATCTAAAAACTACTACTGCCTCGTACTTGAATTAATTAGTGCAACATTTTTACACTTAACAATATTAAGTAGAACCTAAAAACTATTACTGTCTCATACTTAATTTATTTGGTGAACATTTTTTACATTTAAAAATATTAAGTAGAATCTAAAATCTATTACTGTCTCATACTTAGTTTATTTGGTGAACATTTTTTACACTTAAAAATATTAAGTAGAAGACAAAATCTATTTCTGCCTTTTACTTAATTTAATAGAGAAACAATTTTTACACTCAAAAATAAAATATTGAGTAGAATTTCAAGTTTGACATGAAGTCAAACAAATCTTTAATAATGAGAAGAAGTAATTCATATTTCTAAGTACGTCTGAATGAAAGGTTTCATTACATTTACTGAGTAACTGAGCAAATGTGACATAAATACTTGGAAAACTTATGATAAATGTGTAGAAAGCATTAAAAAAATGAGTAGGTATAATTATACTGGGCTAAATTGTCGTCATGCTAATTCAACAAAAAAATGGTTGTTGGTTTTACCAGTTTGAAATGTATTTTCTCGTTAATAATAACAGTTTTAAATTATAAAATTGGCAGGTTGTTCTGTAAAGTTGTTCACAATTTTATTGCATATTTGACAACATTTCCCTGGCAACCACAGCTGCAGGTTTTTTCTGAAAATACAACAGGATTTTTTTTACAGTGCTCTCTCAGCTGCCCCCTTTGATTTCACAGCCAACACATTTACGTTTCAAATTACTCAACATGTTCACCAAACAGAAACCAAAACAGAGCAGAGAGAAGTGTAGATATTGGACCAGACTTTGCCAGGTGGTTACAAACCTGACATGAATGCTAATTTTTCACTCAGTGTGTGTACGTGTGTGTGTGTGTGTATCAGTTTTTTTGTGCTAACTGGACAAAGAAAAATTAACATCAGTTTGGGTTGTTGTGAGTTGTGAGTGAGAAATTGAGCGTTGGAGCTTAAACCTTCAAACACCATTTCACCCTCTTCCCCTCTGCTCCCTCAGACACAGTAACTGACCTCATCGCTGTCTTTTTGTACAGTGTTCGGAAAAACAACTTTGACAGAAGACATCCAGAGACAGTTGGTACGTATTGGAGAGAGCCTGGGGCGGCGTGCGTGGTGGCGGCCGATGCTATCATGGCATCATTGTTCTGCTGCTTAATCGCTGTAGCTAATGACGGGAAATGAAATCACCCACTGTAGACCAACAGGCTTCCCACAGAATAATTACTGCTGTTGACCTTGTGTCTCTGCGTGGTGTGTAAGTGCTCTGCGATAACACTCAGCACACATTCACTCACTGCATAGCATGGACGACTCCAAGCTGCTCTGTTAACCTCTTAGTCGTTACAGAACATGCAAAGAGAGGCGCTGACTTCATGTTGTGTTTGTAGAACTGTTGGATATGAACTGATCTGTCTAATAAAACCCTTTGTGACATCAGGTTGTGTTTATTACACTGACTTTCATTATCTCTTCTGTCATGTTCACACAGTGGAGGCGAGTAAAAACACAGCGTTTGTGCAGCAGTGTGATAATTTGCCACAGCACAGAGCCCTAATGGAACATGTCAGAGTGTTATTATGTCTGAACATTTACTAAGTTATCACTTCTGCTGTTTTATTGCTTATTATCGTTTCACTGGTACTAAGTGTGAAGATGTTCTCACTGCTTTTTCATTTCAATTTCTGCTGAGTGTAAGAAAAGCTTTGCACAGAATATGTGCAGCTTCTTTGATTATCAACCCATGTGGCCTTTAGGTACACTGACAAAAATAAATCAGGGAAAAGTACATTGAACTTAATTAAATCCTTGAAATCAACAATAAAAATTCAAGTTACACAAATATATCTAGTATTGAAGTGAAAGTATTTGTTCAAAATACAAGACAGTTTGAATTTTTTTCAGAACATGAATAATTTAATTAATGTGAGGCAATGTTTTTGAGTTCATCCACACAACAAGAGATGATCTTCTTATCTTTACTGTTTCATTTGGTATTTCTGGAACCGAAAACTGAACTAATTGCCTTACCATACCTTGTTACCATGAGTGAGGAGAGCACGCGGTGGACACGAGAGCCTGTTGTACATGGATGAATCACATGGGTGGCACAGGCTGTCTATGCTGGCTGTTCATGCTGCTGTGGACTAGCTGCCCACACTAAAGGGAGTAGACCTGCTGTCTATGCTACATGGCATGTATAAGCTACGCCCAACAGTGTAGACCCACAACCCCTCATGCTTCTTGTAAATGACATGATTAAGCTAACATTACTGAAAACTTAAAAAAAAAATTTAAAAAACGTGAAAAATGTATGTAATTCATACAAAGTTTAGTTTTGCCTAATCTACTGGACAAAATTAAGTTCACCTTACTTGGATTTTATTTTTTATCTCTATCTATCTATCTATCTATCTATCTATCTATCTATCTATCTATCTATCTATCTATCTATCTATCTATCTATCACCACTGCTCTATATCTGAAAAAAACAACAACACAAGTTTCAGGAGCTGGATGTTCAGCCTGATTTTCACCATGTGGTAATTAAATACATGATACTATGGCACAGATACTGTACGTAAACATAATTTGATTTGTTTGAAATCGATAAAACATGCTCATAAGCATTCCCACCATGAGTCAGGAAACAGGAGTGATAGCACTCATATGTTCACGGGCTCAGTGTGAAGCTTTTCTGCTCAGACTGAGATGGAAAAGCAGCTCGTCCACTTCTGTCCAGCTCTCTAAAAGCTGTCGGTCCACACTGAACCCCCTGGGGATTGGCTTTTCAGGTCCTTCTACACAAACTATGATAGGCTTCACAGACGTGAATGTGTATCTATGACAGAGTATTTATTGTGTCAGCATATTTGTATGCTTTTATTTTTATGGAAATAGAAATCCTCTTACTCTGAAGACTTGATCAGTACTTGTGTTGGATGAATTCATTTGGAATATGTTTGTATAAAGTCATTTGTTTGTGTTAAAGTTAATCAAATCAGCGACTCTAATCATCAGCTACTAATGAGAATGCTCCATGTCACTCATCAGTCTGCATGGACTTTTCTGAAGGACAGGGCAAAGGAGAAAAGGTGCAAACAATGAATTCTTGCAAATGAAGAGGGCACTAAGTTCTGTGTGTTCACTTGAGCATATATTGTTTCCAACCAGGAGGACATATAAGCACATATTTTAAATCTTAAGAGGGCCCTGCAGTGAGAATTTTGGTTGCAAAAGGTCACATAAACATATATTCTGGCTGCAAGAGGGAACACTAATGTGTTTCTTGGTTGCCAAGTGGGCAATGAAGTGTGTTTTGGCTCCCAAGTTAGCGCTTGACTGTGTGTTGTGGCACCCAGGAGCGTATATAAGTGTGTGTTTTGTCTCCCAAGTGGAAACTTGACTGTGTGTTCTGGCACCCAGGAGGGCACATAAATGTGTGCTTTGTCTCCCAAGAGGGAACGTTAATGGGTGTCTTGGTGGCCAAGTGGGCAATGAAGTGTGTTTTGGCTCCAAAGTTAGCACTTTACGGTGTGTTCTGGCACCCAGGAGGGCACGTAAGTGTATGTTTTGGCTCCCAAGATGGCGGATTAATATGTGTTATGGCTCCTGTCATGGAGTTTTCCTAATTCCTTATTATTCTACACAATTATTACCTTAACTTCCTCTGTATGTCTCAAACATAGTCACAGCTCTGTATTTGGCCTTAGATACGCACATTCCTGTATTCTTCCAAAGTGAGGACTGTTTCTCTTGTATCAGGATGAGAGGGACATCCTAAGCTGAACTCATTGGTCTCCTAAATAGACATAACAACCTTCAGAAATGATAAATACTGAATACACAGAGAGGTCTGGGAGAATTGACTCTGCACTACACTGTGCATCCAAGTGTACTGTCTGTCACTTCCCCTTGATCGAGCTACATAAACCTTTTCAAATTAAGTCATCTGAGTCTCTTGAGTCTTCTTTGTCAAGTGATCAAGCTTCCAGAAAATTCCTCAACAGCTCCCAAGTTAGTATTTTACTGTGTGTTTTTGCACCAAAGAGGGCGCATAAGTGTGTTTTTTGGCTCCAATGAGGGAAAATTAACGTCTGTCTTGGTTGGGAAGTGGGCACAAAAATGGTGTTATGGTTCAGGCCTGATCCAGCTCTAACTATACACCTTTAAATTTTTGAGTGTAAAGTCACAGTAAATTACCGGCTAAATTTGGCATGACATTCACAGTAACTTTCACAGTTATTTACTGCTAAATATTCTCATCTTAACTTCTTGTAATTTCACAGCCATAATGTTACAGGAATTCTTCATGACATAACAACTTTATACTGTAGTTTTACAGCTGCAAGATCAGTGATTTTACAGTGATATCTTCTTCTCTTACACTGTTATACTGTAGTTTTACAGCTGTCATGTTATCATGAGTGAGGAGGGCACACAGTGGACATGAGCGCTTGCTGTACATGGGTGTATCACACAGGTGACATGCGCTGTCTTTGCCCAGGCTTCTCTTCACAGCTTGTATGTTGAATTGTAGATTACGACTGTAAATTATGGTAAAATACTGTTGGCAGGAGTCACCTACCTGCAATGTGGAGCATTGACAGCTGGTCAATGCCTTGTGTCTCCAGTGTGATATATGTACAGCAGGCTCTCATTTCCACTGTGTGCCCTCCTCATTCATGGTTGCAAGGCGTATCAGTATTTCCCTCTAAAATGTATGCCTATTTATTTATTTTCAGGGTAGATCATTATTATTGTAACATTTTTTTCAGTAAAAGTCAAAATCATGTTCATTAGGTTTGATGGCACCTTCCGTTAATAAAGTTCCCAGTAGTCCATTCAACAAATTTAAAGTTCACAGTAACTTGCTGTGATATTACAGAGGATGTTGATTTCAGTATTTTATTGTGAAATATAAGTTAAATGCTATGAAGTCGGACCTCAACTGGTAAGTTATTCCAAAGAAGAGGAGCCTGATAACTAAAGGCTCGACCTCCCATACTACTTTTAGAGACTGCAGTGAGCAGGCCTGCATGCTGAGAGCACAGTGATCTTAACGGATAATGTGGACCTATAAGCTGTTGTTAAATTTTTGATCACAGCAGAAGCTCGATGGTTAGAGCCCCAAAAGATTAAATCTACTCATATGGGAGAAAAAAACAAAAAACAAACAGATTTTGGTTCTTTCCGTCTTCAAGTGACTTTGAGGAGATCAAACGTCCAAAAGTCAAAAAGCACTCACACACACACACAGCAGTGAATTGGAAAACTTGACAGTTTGGCTTCAGGTGCAACTCAAAGTTTGTTCGAGGTGTTGCTGCTGTTCATGTGTGAGTTTGTGTGTGTGTGTGTGTGTGTGTGTGTGTGTGTGTGTGTGTGTGTGTGTGTGTGTGTGTGTGTGTTTGACTCGACCTTGGGAGCACTGCTGGGTGCCATTGATTTGTTTACCTGTGTGCTCCTGACAGTTTCTCATTAGGTTTCTTTTTCACAACACTTCCAGGAGAGTAGCCCAGAGTCTGCACTTCACAGCCGACGATGCGTGATCAATGTACCTGATAGATCGGCG
>RPOG01002938.1:49710-76532 GCA_008086565.1 Thalassoma bifasciatum | reverse complement strand
GACTCTGGAGAGCGGGAGAATGAGGCAGAACCTGCCGGGCTCCCGGAGCTCCTGTGCCGGCTGCTGCTGCTCCAGCTAACGGCTAACGGAGAGCCACAGGGCGGACAACGCGACTGAAGTTTACCGCTGCTCCGCCTCCGACCACCGGGGACTTTAAACCGGACTTTACCGACAAACTCCCACTTCAGGAGGGTTTTACTGGGACCAGGACAAGTTTGTGCCCCCTTTGGATCCTCTTTGGATCATCTTTGGATATTAACCACCGGACATGGAGACGGACTCAGCAGCGGGCGACGTGGAGTCTCTTCACGGCGGACTGAGCCTCCTGGACCCCCTGGTGGACCGGACCCTGGTGGACCGGACCTTTGTGGACCGGATCTTAGTGGACTCTGTGTCTCAGCAGCAGGGATGGCTCCGAGTTTACGGTAAGAGAAACTAACTGACCCCACGGAGCAGGTTTGACCGTGTGGAGGGTCAGGTTCCTGCCCCGGGCTGAGGCTGAGGGAGCGGAGCTTCTCCCGGTGAGTGTCCGGGGCTCAGCGCTCAGATCCGGGGTCAAACCAGCGCCCTCCCGCTGGGTCAGGTCCGAGAGATGGATCATCCTAAAACCTCCAGAGGGATGGAGTCTGGATATGGAAGCACTTTTCAGCCAGAAACAAAAAATAATCATGAAAACTTACCTTTGTTGACAATTTTTTGGCCCATTTCCAGTGAAATTTTGAGATAAAAAAAAAATCAAAAAGAAATATAAAGTCTAAATTTTGAGATAGAATGTCAGAGTTATGAGAAAGTCTAAATTCTGGGATAATAAAATCAAAGTTATGAGGTAAGTCAATAATTTGAGGTAAAAAGTCAAATATCAGAGATAGAAAGGTCCAAATTTTGAATAAAAAGTCAAAATTATGAGAAAAAAATCATAAATCATGAGATAAAGTCACATTGCGAGCAAAAAAACAACAACAAAACGTTAAAATTTAAAGTTTAAAATTAAAAATTTTGGGATGACATGTTAAAATTCTTGGATAAAAATTACAAATCTGTTCAAAAACAGTCCAAATTATATACACGTCTCATTATGAGGAAAAATGATCAAATAAGATTAGAGATAAAATCTTAGAATTCTGAGATAAGTCATTTTATGAGGAAAAAAGTCTAAATTTTAAGATTAAAATTCTAGATTTTGGGATAAAAGGTCTTCATGTTGTGGTAAATATCTGAAAATTTGAGTCATTAAATTTGTAATTTTGTGAGAAAAATGTTAAAGCTGAGTATTGGAAATCAAAATAATGAGATTAATTCAAATTATTAGGAAAAAAGCTGGAATTCTGAGATTAACTGTCAAAATTTTGAGATAAAAAGATGAAATTTTGTTTATTTTTTGAATCATATTTTGACTTAACATGGGCAAAAAAATATCAACAGTGCAATTTTTCATATTGATTTTTTTGTAACTGGCTGAAATGGGATTTTTTTAATCGAACTCTGAAAAACAGGCATTTAAAAATTGTTTCTGTGACTCAAATGTGTAAAAACAGACTCAGACTGAGGAAGGTCTGTGGACTTTAGTTTACAGGTGAAGCAGAAATACTTTATTTACACAGTTTCTTACATAAATGATGGATAAAATACTGTGACAGTGACTTATAGATCACTGAAACTGCACAATAATGTGTTTTTCTGCAGCTGTGTCCTGTTGAGTGAGTGTTTGATGCAACAAATGAGCTTTAATTTTAATCTGCTGACTCTTTTAAAGAAACTAATCCTTTAAAAATGACCTGGGAGTAAACGTTAAAGAAGATGCTGAACTGTCAGATGATGTTAAACCTCTGTCTTTATAAAAATGGGAGTGTGTGTACGTGACTTTCTGCAGCAGAGACTCTGTGTCCTGTAAAAACTGCACTGGTATTTCCAGGTGATGTGCAGGTGTGACGGTGAAACTCTCTCTCCTCTGTCTTTTCTTTGCACAGTGACGTTTGCGTCATGTGACCTCTCAAATCCTCTCTCCTGCTCCCAGCTCGATCTTTTCTCCTCCTTTATTGTGTTGGTCGAGCTGAACTCAGTGTGTGAGAGAAAAGTCTGGATGTTTATCAGTCTGATGCGTCTCTGTGGCTCTTTAAACAGCTCACACTTTCACTCATGTGGAGCTCAAACACGGCGCAGTAAAGTGACGCCTACATGAACTAACCTACATTAAACACACAGCCAATCAAAACAGCCAAACTACCCACAAACTAGACTGCAAATAAAAACTGTAAATTTCAAAAACAAATGTACAAATTAAGCAAACAGCTCAGTTAAATACAACTATTTACATTAAGATAAAGAAAATTTCCAAAGTGTTTTTTACAGTTCTTTACAAAACAATAATGTGTCAACGAGATTTTGCAGGATTAGTCATAAATTGCTCACACATAAAAACTAAACTACATACCAATGATGTTTAAAAACACTCTTTAAAGTCACAAACTCACTTCCTGTTTCTGTCCCCAAACTTCCACTCTCTCCTAGCAACCATGTAGTTCTGTGATTGGCTGATGTGCTGTACTTTCGACCAATAGGAAAAGAGCGTCATATTTGTTTGTTTTTGTCCTCGCTGACCTTTTCAGCTCCATAACTCTCTTCACAGAATCACCTGTTTTTACTGTTTCATCCTGCAGAAAACTCGTGACAACGCTCAGGGAATTGTTTTTTCTTTTTTAGAACATAGTTTTAACTTCTTAAAACGTTTTAAATACAAACCCCAATCCCAAGAAGTTTGGACGTTGTGTAAAATATAAATAAAAACAGAAAACAATTATTTGCAAATCCACTTCAACCTATAGTCAATTGAATTCACCACAAAAACAAGATATTTAATTTTCAGATTGAAAAACTTTATTGTCCTTTAACAACACTGGTAACAACACTTATTGCAGTCCAGTCTCGTAGCTGCACTCTTCTACTACGGAGCCACGCTGTTGTAACAGGAGCAGAATGTGTCTTGGTTTCATTGTCTTGCTGAAATAATCAGGGACGTCCCTGAAAAAGACAAAGTGTCTTGGATGGCAGCAGATGTTGCTCCAAAACCTGTTTGTACCTTTCAGCATTAATGCTGCCTTCACGTCCATGATTTCCAAAAAGAGTTTAACTGTTGACTCGTCAGACCACAGCAGACTTTTGCACTTTGACTCAGTCCATCTCAGATGAGCTCAGGTCCAGCTCACATCAACANTGACAGCTTGAAGTCTTTTGTGCTGGTTGTGGATGAGGGTCTTTATTTTCTCAGATGGTAAAACTGACCATTCTTCTTGGCAAAAAGCCTCCAGTTCCTGTAAATTCTTGCTCTGTCTTGCATGAACTGCAGGTTTGAGATCTCCCCAGAGTGGCTCAATGATATTGAGGTCAGGAGACTGAGATGGCCACTCCAGAACCTTCACTTTATTCTGCTGTAGCCAATGGCAGGCGGACTTGGCCCCATAATTTTGACTTTGCTGCTTCAAGTTATTGGCTTTTAGCTCATAATTTTGGCTATTTATCTCAACATTTTGACTTTGGTAACTCAATAATTGACTTTTGTGTCATAAGTCATATCATTGAGGTCAGGAGACTGAGATGGCCACTCCAGAACCTTCACTTATTTCTGCTGTAGCCAATGGCAGGTCCACTTGGCACCATAATTTTGACTTTAGTACTTCAAATTATTGACTTTTTTTCCTTTTAAAATTTTGACTTTTCATCTTAAATTATTGACTTTTATGTCAGAATTTTGACTATTTATCTCAAAATTTAAGATGAACAGTCAAAATCCTAACTTCATCTCAGAATATTGACTTTAACATCTCAAATTGTTGACATTTATCCCGAAATTTTGACTTTAGCTCATTATTTTGACAATTTTGTCCAGACATTTTGACTTTGATAACTCAATAATTGACTTTTTTGTCATCTTTTTGACTATCCCCATGTTTGAGACTGAGATGGCCACTCAAGAACCTTCACTTTATTCTGCTGTAGCCAGTGGCAGGACCACTTGGCCTTGAAATCATAAATTCAAAGCAAAAATCAGTCAAGAAATCATAAATTCTGCTGCGGTATGTAAACTTAGACACATAACTGTACATCATAAATTAAGACATGAAACAATATTTTTGGGTGGATTTTATTTAAAGGGCTAATACACATCAGTTCAAAAAAAAACAAAACAGAATTTTCTGACTACCAAAACTAACTAGTTCAGCCCTCAAACACTAATGTCTGCTCATAGCCACGCCCCCAACAGGCTTTCTAGAGAACTGTCCAATCAGAGTGAAGGGGGTTTCTTAAAGAGGCAACAGCTAAAACAAAGTGTTTCAGAGAGTCTGAAATAAGTTTTGAAAAGACCAGATGAATAAAAATAGGGACTATTATGAGCTGTTTAGATACAACGTTGGCACCAGAGAGACAGGATAGAAACTAAAAGAAGCACCATACCCCTCTTTAAATAAGTGTTTCAGACCGAAGCTGAAATAAGGTTTTTAAAAACACTACCAAAAAATAAAAGAAAAAGAGGTTTTGATGAGCTGTAAAGATACTGCAGGCATGAAAGGGACGGAACTGAAACAAAAAAACCCCACTATACCCCTCTTTAATAAAAGTGTTACAGACAAAAGCTGAAATAAGGGTTTTAAAAACACTACAAAGAATAAAAATAGGGATTATTATGAGTTATTAAGATACTGCAGGCATGAAAGGGACAGAACTGAAACAAAAAAAAAAACAAACACTATACCCCTCTTTAATAAAAGTGTTTCAGACAGAGGCTGAAATAAGGGTTTTAAAAAGACCAGAAGAAAAAAAATAGGGATTTTTATGAGCTGTAAAGATACTACTATGGCACCAGAGGGACAGGATAGAGACCCAAAAAAAGCACCATACGCCTCTTTAAAAAAAGTGTTTCAAACAAAAGCTGAAATAAGAGTTTTGGAAACACTACAAAAAATAGAAAATAGAGATTTTGATGAGCTGTAAAGATACTGCAGGCATGAAAGGGACAGAACTGAAACAAAAAAAAACAAAACACTATACCCCTCTTTAATAAAAGTGTTTCAGACCGAGGCTGAAATAAGAGTTTTAAAAACGCTACAAAGAATAAAAATAGGGATTATTATGAGTTATTAAGATACAATGTGGGCACCAGAGGGACAGAATAGAGAAAAAAAAACCCTACCATACCCCTCTTTAAAAAGAAAAAAAAACTTAAAGGGGTCTGAGCCTTGAGGAATGGATTAGCAGTTGTTAAAAATAACTTCAGCTGCCAGTTTGAGAAAGTGGCTCCTGAATCTTGCAGAGCATGAGCGATCGGTAAAACCGTGACATCATCCGTACGTTGAATTTATCTCACGTGAGCACAAAGCACTCTGGGAGTTTGTGGAGGATTGTGGGTGAGTGTTGGTGGCCACAGTTAGCATGATTAGTGTTGATCTGTGTTAAATATCCTGATCAGTATGTATCTGGGTCACAACTCGTACACAACATCATCGCGACGGCGCCGGTTGCCAGGTTTTTGTTGGCAAACATGTTGAAGAATTGGCAACTGGCTCCTGGCTCCAGTTTCCAATCATTGGCAACGAGCTGGGTTTGTTTGGGAAAGTGAAATTCTCATGTAACTTCTGACGTGTGGTTAAAGAGTTAAAGAGTCTCATAAACAAACTGAGTTTTCATTTTCTGCTTTGCTGTGGATTTTTTAGTATTTAGATGAAAAACAGAGAGAAGGTGTGTTTGTTCCCACGGCCCCTGAAGGCAGCAGCAGCAGCAGAGCTGGTGTCTGTGGGAGCAGCTCTGTGTCAGGATGTTTGCTCCCTCCCTCCCTCCCTCCCTCCCCCGGCGTTGGCGTTGGCAGAGTGTGATGTCAGCAGCCAGTTTGTGCCGGTGATCTCACCCAGCAGGACTCCGGCTCTGGCATCAGACCCTCACATACCTCAAAAACTCATCCAACAAAACTCATCCAACAAAACTCATCCAACAAAGAGTCCTGCTGCTTTTTCTGTCTGCTCGACCAGAAACGACCGGCTCAGAGGTTAAAGCTGCAGGTTAAAGCTGCAGGTTAAAGCTGCAGGTTAAAGCTGCAGGTTAAAGCTGCAGGTTAAAGCTGCAGGTCAGAGCTGCAGGTTAAAGCTGCAGGTTAAAGCTGCAGGTTAACTCTGCAGGTTAAAGCTGCAGGTCAAAGCTGCAGGTCAAAGCTGCAGGTCAAAGCTGCAGGTCAAAGCTGCAGGTTAAAGCTGCAGGTTAAAGCTGCAGGTTAACTCTGCAGGTTAAAGCTGCAGGTTAACTCTGCAGGTTAAAGCTGCAGGTTAAAGCTGCAGGTTAAAGCTGCAGGTTAAAGCTGCAGGTTAAAGCTGCAGGTTAAAGCTGCAGGTCAGAGCTGCAGGTTAAAGCTGCAGGTTAAAGCTGCAGGTTAACTCTGCAGGTTAAAGCTGCAGGTCAAAGCTGCAGGTCAAAGCTGCAGGTCAAAGCTGCAGGTCAAAGCTGCAGGTTAAAGCTGCAGGTTAAAGCTGCAGGTTAACTCTGCAGGTTAAAGCTGCAGGTTAACTCTGCAGGTTAAAGCTGCAGGTTAAAGCTGCAGGTTAAAGCTGCAGGTTAACTCTGCAGGTTAACTCTGCAGGTCAAAGCTGCAGGTTAAAGCTGCAGGTTAAAGCTGCAGGTTAACTCTGCAGGTTAAAGCTGCAGGTTAAAGCTGCAGGTTAACTCTGCAGGTTAAAGCTGCAGGTTAAAGCTGCAGGTTAAAGCTGCAGGTCAGAGCTGCAGGTTAAAGCTGCAGGTCAGAGCTGCAGGTCAAAGCTGCAGGTTAAAGCTGCAGGTCAAAGCTGCAGGTCAAAGCTGCAGGTTAAAGCTGCAGGTTAACTCTGCAGGTTAAAGCTGCAGGTTAACTCTGCAGGTTAAAGCTGCAGGTCAAAGCTGCAGGTTAAAGCTGCAGGTTAAAGCTGCAGGTTAACTCTGCAGGTTAAAGCTGCAGGTTAACTCTGCAGGTTAAAGCTGCAGGTTAAAGCTGCAGGTTAAAGCTGCAGGTTAAAGCTGCAGGTTAAAGCTGCAGGTTAAAGCTGCAGGTTAACTCTGCAGGTTAAAGCTGCAGGTTAAAGCTGCAGGTTAAAGCTGCAGGTCAGAGCTGCAGGTTAAAGCTGCAGGTTAAAGCTGCAGGTTCAAACTGCAAAAAAAGAAAAAAATTGCTAGAAAAATATTTGGAGAAACTTTTAAAAGTTCTAAAAGTAGCAAAATTTGTGAAGAAAGACAAAGAAACAATGACAAGAAATCAAAATGGGCAAACAATTTGACTTTTTATTTATAATTTTGTTGTTTTTATCAAAAAATTCAGCCAGTTCCTCCTAAAATCTTGACTTTTCATCTCAAAATTGTGTTGTTGTTTTTTTGCACAAATTTGACTTTTTATGTCATGATTTTGACTTTTATCTTAAAATTTGGCAGGTGATAAATGTGTGTTTTGAGTTTTTTTAACATCATCCTCCAGTCCAGAGACGTGTTGTTGAGAGTCAGAGGATTTTCCCGCTGTAATCAGAGTCAGATGTTTCTCATGGATGTGAATCAGATGAAGTTTTTAAAAAAAATCTCAGGTGAAAAGTGTTGGACAAAGCGTCAGAGCAGTGAGTCTGGATCTTTGTTTTATTTAACGATGAGCGGAGTCACTGATCACTTCCAGCTTTAATCATCTGTGGATTCAGGGATTAATCCGCTCAGTGAAAACATCCACAGAGAGCGAGTGTGGCGTGTAATCCACAGAGAGACTGTAAGCCTGTTAAAGCTGACGGCAGACAGACGCACAAACACACGTCTGATCCAACGCCCCCGCCTCCTCGCCCCCCAACGCTCAGCCCACGCCGTCACATGACCACAAACTGTGAATCATTTCATCTGAGCGCTTTAATCCTCCACTTTGTGTCCTGTCCCTTTAAGAGCAGCAGCTCTAACAGGTGAAACAGGACGTGTACTGTCCCTTTAAGAGCAGCAGCAGCAGCTCTGACAGGTGAAACAGGACGTGTACTGTCTCTTTAAGAGCAGCAGCAGCAGCTCTGACAGGTGAAACAGGACGTGTACTGTCCGAAATTCTCGTCGTCGTCGAGACTGTCCACACACTTGTCCTGCACATGACAGGGAAATTCTCGTCGTCGAGCTCTGACAGGTGAAACAGGACGTGTACTGTCCCTTTAAGAGCAGCAGCAGCTCTGACAGGTGTGTGAACAGGACGTGTACTGTCTCTTTAAGAGCAGCAGCAGCCCTGACAGGTGTGTGAACAGAATCAGCTGACTCTTGTTTACCTTGATGACGTCGTGGTCATGAGAGGGAGCTGAAGATCAAACAGCTGATTGTTCAGGTGTTTTAACTACCTGTTGACTCAAATTAAAGGATCATTACACTGTTTTTTTTTACTGATCCCTGAAGTAAACAAAGTAAATGTTTTCTCATATTAATGAAAGATCTTTTCCACCTGTTTAAAATAATCAAAGATGAAAAGATGAGACGGTAGAAAGGGAGAAACCTTTACCATCAGTAAAATCGAGGCCAACTTTTAACGTGGTTACACCATAAATAAAATATTACCTTTACTAGAGGACTATTATGGGATGGAGCTGAGCAAACGCAGCCTTTTTTAAGGAGGAAGCTGGAGAGCGAGAGGATGATTTCGTCTTTTTGTCCCAGTTTTTCACTTCAACACAATTTTTCTGACTTTTATCTCAAGACTTTGCCTTAATTATCGCAAATCATTGGGAAATTTTAACATTTGGTGACTTTTCAATCCATTCTGCCACCTTTAACTTGTTTTTTTGATGCATTTGATGATTTTTGCCACCTTTAATTTACCTCATTTGATGCTTTTTCATCCTTTTTCCACCTTCAACTCGTTTAATTTTTTTTTACCACTTTTGCCACTTTCATTTTTTTTAACGCCTTCTGACGAATTTTGCCACTTTAAACTTATTAAAGTTGATGGTTGTCGATCATTTTTGCAACCTTGGATTTATTATTTTGGTGACCATTTCTGCCAATTAAGAATTGTTTTTATGACGTTTGACAACTTTTGCCGCTTTCAGCTTATATATAAATTGATGGGGTTTCTTCATTTGCAACCTTAAACTAATTTTTTATTGTGTTTTAACCATTTTTGCCACATTTTACCATTTTTTTTCCAGCTTCTTTTTTCACTATTTTTGCTACCTTTAATTTATTTTCTGGATCAAAAGTTCAAATTTAACCCTGAAAGCATAAATAATTCATCACATGAATTTGACTTTTTATCTCAAGATTTCAGCTTTTTATCTCAAAATTTCATGTTTGTTGCATAGTTTTGACTCAAAATGTTGACTTTTCATTTCATAATTTGATTTCATTGCTAAATTTTGACTTTGCATCTCTGAATTTTGACTTATCATGAGCAAAATAAAATGTCATCAGGGTCAGTGCTTTAATTTAATTTTGATAGTCAGAAACGGTCTTCCTTTAACATTTTATTTTATATAACCTGACACAGTTATGGATATTTTGCACTACATTATTTTTAAAAGTTAAGAGTCAAAGATATCTCTTTTTGTTCTTCAGTTTTTATAACTAAAAATACAATTTAAAAAGTCCGGTTTAGAAATAACAGGAATAGGTTTTAGGGATTTCAGAAAAGTCAAAATTAGACTATTTATCTAACCTTTTTTGCCTTTTGTCCTTTAATTTTGTATTTATTTGGTATAATTTTGACTTAAATCTTAGAGTTTTGACTTTTTATATCAAAATTTCAGCTTTTTATTTCAAAAACTGCCTTTATTTTAAAACATAGACTTTAGTCATCTTAAAATTTTGACCTTAAATAAGAAAGTTTGGACTTTTTTGACATAATGTTAAACTGATTTCTCAAAATCTGGAAGTTTATTGACTTTTTGTCTCAGAATTTTGACTTTATTTCTCAAAATTTCCACTTTTCATATTAAAATATTGACCTTTTATCTCAAAGTTTAAAGGGTGAAAAGTGTGTGTGTGTGTGTGTGTGTGTGTGTGTGTGTGTCAGGCGTCTGCAGGTGAGCAGCTTCAGGTGTGTTGTGGTCTCAGGGACAATAGAAGCCGATCAGAGGAGGAAATGGAAAGTTCCTCTCAGGATGGGGGGGGGGGCTGTGACAGGATTTCCTCCTGAAACAAAACAAGAGTTCAGCTTCTGCAGACAGAAATAAGTCAGCGTCTATTTTCAGGAGGAGGAGGAGAAAAACAAGACGGAGGAGGAGGAGGAGGAGGAGGAGGAAACTCTGTGTTACAGCTCTGCTTTAATAAAACAAGATTATTTATTTAAGGGATAAATCCTTATTCATCTTTGAATTCAACACATAATTATGTACTGAAAAAAATGAACCATATATATGATAAATACCCAGGTCAAACTACTAATCCTATAAGTAAACTATTTAATCTATAAGTAAATGATTAATACTATAAGTAAACAAATAATTATATAAGAAAACAGCCAAATCTATACGTAAAGGAATAAGTAAACTAATAATTGTACATAGAAAAGGAATAATTCTGTCAGTAAGCTATAAATCAATGGGTAAACAATTTACTGTAACAGTAAACAATAAATTGTGTAAGTATACGATTAATTGTATAAGTAAACAATTAATTGTAGAAGTAAATACTCCATCCTATTAGTGAACAAATATTTTTATAAGAAAACAGTCAAATCTATACGTAAAGGAATGAGTAAACTAATAATTGTACATAGAAAAGGAATAATTCTGTCACTACACTATTTATCGATAATAAACAGTTAACTGTATCAGAAAACAATAAATTGTGTAAGTATACGGTTAATCATGTAAGTAAACAATTAATCGTATAAGTAAACGATTAATTGCATAAGTAAACGGTTAATCGTATCAGTAAACGGTTAATGGTATAAGTAAACAATTAACGGTATAAGTAAATGGTTAATGGTATAAGTAAATGATTAATCGTATAAGTAAACAATTAACCGCATAAGAAAACGATTAATCGTATGAGTAAACGATTAATCGTGTAAGCAAACGATGAATCGTATAAGTATAGGTAAACAATTAATAGTATAAGTAAATGATTCATCGTATAAGTAAACGATTAATCGTTTAAGTAAAAGATTAATCGTATAAGTAAACAATTAATCGTATAAGTAAACAATAAATTGTATAAGTAAACGATTAATCTTACGAGTAAACGGTTAATCGTAAAAGTTAACAATTACTCGTATAAATAAACGGTTAATTGTATAAGTAAATGATTAGCCATATAAGTAAACGGTTAATCGTATAAGTAAACGATTAATCGCATAAGTAAACGATTAATCGCATAAGTAAACGATTAATCGTATAAGTAAAGGTTAAATGATTAGATACAAACCCCTGAGCAGAGAAAGCTAACGTGTTGTTAAGAGCCTGGCGATCACTTTAGCCAAAATTAGCGCATCACCTGCTGAGCGAATGGCGTCTGTGCTAAGCTAACGTGCTAAAGCTGTCCGTGCTAAGCTAACGTGCTAAAGCTGCCCGTGCTAAGCTAACGTGCTAAAGCTGCCCGTTTCTCTGACCTCAGGGTCAAACTGTCGCCTCCGCCATGTTCTTCACAGTGACCTCGGCTGTGTTTGAACTTCCTGTCTGTTTCCCCGAACGCCATCCCACCGTCCTCATAGCGGTGACGGCGTCCAGCAAAGCCTTGTGGGAGTTTAACTGGGGATTCCTGAGGGCCGTGTCCCTCGCTCGCCCGCCCTCTCTGCTGATTCCTGCCTCTCTCTCTCTCTGAGGTTATTTTTAGCCCTGAGCTGCTGCTGGTTTCCGGCAGGATGGAGATGAGGGGCGGACAAAGTGGCGTCCGCTGGAGCGGGGAGGCCGAGGCGTTTTTTAGTCTCTGCTGCTGTGAATCACCTCCACTCCACCGCCGCCGCAGCCGCCGCCGCCGCCGCCGCCGCCACCCCTGTCGTTTCCACCTGAGTGACTTCCTGTTCTCTCAGCAGGAATGTTTGTTACAGCTGCTGCAGGAAATAACTCAGATTCCAGGGCTGACGTCAGGACCAGGACCAGGACCAGGACCAGGACCAGGACCAGGACTACAGACCAGAGACCAGAGACCAGAGAGACTAAAGACCAGAGACCAGAGACCAGAGAGACTAAAGACCAGAGACCTGAGACCTGAGACCAGAGAGACTAAAGACCAGAGACCAGAGACCAGAGTCCAGAGAGACTAAAGACCAGAGACCTGAGACCTGAGACCAGAGAGACTAAAGACCAGAGACCAGAGACCAGAGACCTGAGACCAGAGTCCAGAGAGACTAAAGACCAGAGACCTGAGACCTGAGACCTGAGACCAGAGAGACTAAAGACCTGAGACCAGAGACCTGGACCTAACACCAGAGACCTGAGACCTGAGACCAGAGTCCAGAGAGACTAAAGACCAGAGACCAGAGACTAAAAACTAAAGACCAGAGACCTGAGACCAGAGACCAAAGACTAAAAACCAGAGACCAGAGACTTAAGATTAGAGACCAGAGACCTAAGACCAGAGACCTGAGACCTGAGACCAGAGACCAGAGAGACTAAAGACCTGAGACCAGAGACCAGAGAGACTAAAGACCTGAGACCAGAGACCTGAGACCTGAGACCAGAGACCAGAGAGACTAAAGACCTGAGACCAGAGACCAGAGAGACTAAAGACCTGAGACCAGAGACCCAACCAGGGACCAGAGACCAGAGACCAGAGAGACTAAAGACCAGAGACCAGAGACCTGAAACTGAGACCAGAGACCAGAGTCCAGAGTCCAGAAACCAGAAACTAGAGACCAGAGTCCAGAGTCCAGGACCTGATCTGACCTTTGACCCACTTAGCCCTGAGTCTGTTTAGATCCAGAGATCAGGTTCAGGATGAAGAGTTTACTCTTTGACTCAGGTGAAGAAAACATGAATCAGCTGATCTGAACCTGTGACTGTTTTTCTGTCACCTTCTGTTTTTCTGAGGAGTCAAAGACTCAAAAACTCGTCTGTTAACACCTTTAAAAAACGCCCCTGTGCATCCTGGGAAACCTGAACTAACGTCCTGAATAATCTCCAGGCTCCCGCTGACTGAGGAGGACTTGGCGAAGTCCTGGTCTGGGGGGGCTTAGTCGGTCTGGGTCTGAGCTCTGACCTACATCAGACTCTGTGCTGGACTCAGGCCCAGACCTCATCAGAGAAGAACAACAACAACCAGAAAATTAAAGGCAGAAAGTCAGAAAAAGATACTGAAGAAAAAACAAAATCAGAGAAAAACACTTTAAAAACGTAGAGAATAAAGCAGGGAAGTGGAAAAATATAAGATAAATGAATAAAAAATGAAAAAAAGGAGTTAAAAAGCAATAAAAAAAAGTAAACCATTCATTAAAACAGCAAGAAAAGAGGATAATTTACGGTCAAAAATATAAAGACATAAACAGAAGTGAATAAGAAATACAAAAAGTATAACAATAAAAAGATGAGTTGAAACAAGAAACTAAAAATAAAAGTGGAATTACAACAAATAAGTAAAAGATAAAAAATAAAGAAGATAGAATAAAGAATTTTGAAAATTAAAATGAAACAATGGCAGATAAAGACACTAAAAATAAGCTGAGGAAGGAAAAGAAAAAGTAAAAGAAAATGAAAAGTTAAAGTGAAAAAAAACCCAGAAACAAATTTAAACTGTCAAATTTAGGAAAGAAAAGAATGAAAAGGAGGAAAAAGAGAAATAAGAAAAAAGGGAAACTAAAAATAAGATCAAAGTATATATGAAAAGCAAAATTACGGTAAAAAAAAATGTGAGGAATGAATAAAATTTAAAATAATAATAATAATAATAAAGCAGAATTGCACTTGACCCAAAAATATTTATTGAAAAACTCGACCACTTCTTTATTTATTCATTTATTTTATGGTGGTGAAAATGAGACATATATAAAAGTTGAGACCAAACTTTTTGTGAAACTTTCTGAGAGTAAACCTGAAATCAAAGTTTCCAAAGTGAACCAATCTGCACAGTTTCTCATCAAAGTTAAACTCTGAGCTGACGACTCAAACACAGTCGTGGTCACATTTCTTTTCTGTGTTTTTTTTTGTTCTCCTTCACAGCAGCAGAGTTTGTCTCTGAAACCTCCTGACCTCTCAGTGTGGGACGTTATTTCTCTGTGGGGGGTGATTGACGGCTCAAAGCCTCACATGTAAAGTTTCCAACCTCCTGATTTCCATGTGAATCCTCACACACTCACACGCTCATACACTCACACGCCGTCTGATGATGGCGGCGTCTCTGACCTGCAGCTGACGCTCGTGGCGCCCGACTAATATTTATGAGCTACCTCCAAACTCTGAGGAGCTTTAACCTCCAAACTCTGAGGAGCTTTAACCTCCAAACCCTGAGAACAGCTTTAACCTCCAAACCCTGAGGAGCTTTAACCTCCAAACTCTGAGGAGCATTAACCCCCAAACTCTGAGGAGCTTTAATCACCAAACTCTGAGGAGCTTTAACCTCCAAACTCTTAGAGGAGCTTTAACCTCCAAACTCTGAGGAGCTTTAATCTCCAAACTCTGAGGAGCTTTAACCTCCAAACTCTGAGGAGCTTTAACCTCCAAACCCTGAGGAGCTTTAACCTCCAAACTCTGAGGAGCTTTAACCTCCAAACTCTGAGAGCAGCTTTAACCTCCAAACTCTATGGAGCTTTAACCACCAAACTCTGAGGAGCTTTAACCTCCAAACTCTGAGAGGAGCTTTTACCTCCAAACTCTGAGGAGCTTTAACCTCCAAACTCTGAGAGGAGCTTTAACCTCCAAACTCTGAGAGGAGCTTTAACCTCCAAACTCTGAGGAGCTTTAACCTCCAACCCCTGAGGAGCTTTAACCTCCAAACTCTGAGGAGCTTTAACCTCCAAAACCTGAGAGGAGCTTTAACCTCCAAACTCTGAGGAGCTTTAACCTCCAAACTCTGAGGAGCTTTAACCTCCAAACTCTGAGGAGCTTTAGCCTCCAAACTCTGAGGAGCTTTAACCTCCAAACTCTGAGGAGCTTTAACCTCCAAACTCTGAGGAGCTTTAACCTCCAAACTCTGAGGAGCTTTAACCTCCAAACTCTGAGGAGCTTTAACCTCCAAACTCTGAGGAGCTTTAACCTCCAAACTCTGAGGAGCTTTAACCTCCAAACCCTGAGAGCAGCTTTAACCTTCAAACTCTGAGGAGCCAACAAATTTCCCAATTTAATTCCAACTTTCCTACCGTTTTTTGTTGACTTTGGCCATTTTTGACACTTTTTATTGTATTTGTCACAATTTCCCACCATTTTTGCTTTTTCCTGAATTCTTTTATAGTTTTCTCCAAAGTTTGTCTTGCTTATTTTTGTTCCTTTTTGGTCATTCTAGTCACTTTTCACTCTTTTTTGCCACTTTTGGACAATTTGTTTTTGCAACATAACTGACTATTTCCAAGCTATGTCCAAATAATCTTGCCATTAATATTGCTTTTGGCCATTTTTACTACTTTTCACTGTTATTTCTCACTTTTTTCACAATTTTGGCTTTTATCTGACATTTTTAAAAGTTTCCTCCAATTTTTTTTGTCTAATTTTTGTTGCTTTTTGGCCATTTTAGTCACTTTTCACTCTTTTTTTTGCCACTTTTAAACCCTTTTTTGCAACAAACTCACAAATTTCCAAACTAATTAATTCCAACTTTCAGACCCGTTTTTGTTGACTTTGGCCATTTTTGACACTTTTCGATGTCATTGTCACAATTTCCCACCATTTTTGCTACTTTCTGAATTCTTTTATAGTTTTCTCCAAAGTTTGTCTTGCTTATTTTTGTTCCTTTTTGGCCATTTTTACCACTTGCACACTTTTTTTTGCCACTTTTTGACCATTTTTTGCTACTTTTTGGGTATTTCCAGGTTTTATCCCAATTCAAAAGCCAATTTGTGTTGCTTTTTTTGGCAGTTTTACCACTTTCAACAAAGTTTTATTTCTCCTCTTTGCTGTTTCTGCCTCTTTTTCTCCACTTGTATTGTTTCTTTTGTAAATAGTTTTGAACAGTTTGTATTTTGGTTGAGTAACTCTGGTGTAGAACAGAAAATTTGATAAATATTTCACTCTCTGACATTAGAATATTACAACAGGATAAATTGTGATTTAATCTAATTTGCGATTAATTAACCAGACCAGTCTGAGTGTTTTTGTTTTTGGAGTTTGTTGAGGGTTGAAGGTCATGATTAGTTTATTTCAAGGTCGTTTGCTGTTTCAGTTCCTCTTTCCCTCCAGAATAAAAGTCTGTTTCTCTCTCAGAGTGAAGTTTTCGTGCAGCTCTGACTGAGTTTTTATAAATTTCCTTCAGGAAGGAGAAAGAGGAACTTTAAAGCAGCAGTTTGTCTCCAGTTTAGTTTTTCTGCTCCTGAGTCTGAGGTCAAACCTGAGGAAGAGAATTCGCCACAAAACGCCGTCGCCGTTCACGCCCTGAGATTGTAAAAACTCAGAGAGAGTCGTCCACAGATTCAGGAAACAGAGATGGCACTCTCTGAACGGGGTTTCAGTTTCAGCGCCTTCACAGGGGAAACCACAGTCTGCTGCTTTTAGAGTTTGCTCAAACCTGATTGGACGTTTTTTTCGACGCCGCGTCTTCACGAGTCGCTCACTTCCTCTCAGGAAAACGTCGGCCAGAGACGCTCGGAGTCGACATGAGGACGAGTCGTTGCTCTGAGCTTTAACGTGTTTTCTGAGGAGCATGTGCGGCGCAGCTGTCGGTGTACCAGCTGTTTCTGCGCTCTTCCAGGCCGCCATCTGCTCGCCGCTGAGGCCGCTGGCGTGCGCTGGAACATGAGTGGAGGTAGAAACCCCCCTGAAGGCGCTCAGGCTCTGGTCCCGGGCCCCTGTGAGGCCTCCTACAGCTGGCACCATCACAGGAAGCGCTGGAGGACGCCAGACCCTCCGCCCCCCCCACAGCAACCGCTGGACAGATACAAGTGGAGGACGGCGGCCTGCCTGGCGCCGCGCGGGGGGAGGATGGCGTCCTCCGAGGGTCTCCACCCGAGGCTCCTCAGCCTGCCGCGCTTCTTCTCCGTCCCAGAATCCACTTCGAGCCCCGAGGACCAGCCCAGGTCCAGGTCTCTGCGGGGGGGCAGACCTTACACCAGGTCTGTGTCTGAGCCCGGGTCAGGGGGGGGCGAGGGGGGAGGGAGAGCGCCATCCATCAGCAGCTTCATCACGGCGTTCTCCAGGAGGATCAGCAGAGTCCTGGCTCAGGAACCTGGAGCAGGAGAGTCCGGTAGGAGAGAAACTTTGACTTTACGCTCGCTGACGCTGCGTTCAGAGGTTTNGTTTCTTTTGTAAATAGTTTTGAACAGTTTGTATTTTGGTTGAGTAACTCTGGTGTAGAACAGAAAATTTGATAAATATTTCACTCTCTGACATTAGAATATTACAACAGGATAAATTGTGATTTAATCTAATTTGCGATTAATTAACCAGCCCAGTCTGAGTGTTTTTGTTTTTGGAGTTTGTTGAGGGTTGAAGGTCATGATTAGTTTATTTCAAGGTCGTTTGCTGTTTCAGTTCCTCTTTCCCTCCAGAATAAAAGTCTGTTTCTCTCTCAGAGTGAAGTTTTCGTGCAGCTCTGACTGAGTTTTTATAAATTTCCTTCAGGAAGGAGAAAGAGGAACTTTAAAGCAGCAGTTTGTCTCCAGTTTAGTTTTTCTGCTCCAGAGTCTGAGGTCAAACCTGGAGAAGAGAATTCGCCACAAAACGCCGTCGCCGTTCACGCCCTGAGATTGTAAAAACTCAGAGAGAGTCGTCCACAGATTGAGGAAACAGAGATGGCACTCTCTGAACGGGGTTTCAGTTTCAGCGCCTTCACAGGGGAAACCACAGTCTGCTGCTTTTAGAGTTTGCTCAAACCTCATTGGACGTTTTTTTCTACGCCGCGTCTTCACGAGTCGCTCACTTCCTCTCAGGAAAACGTCGGCCAGAGACGCTCGGAGTCGACATGAGGACGAGTCGTTGCTCTGAGCTTTAACGTGTTTTCTGAGGAGCATGTGCGGCGCAGCTGTCGGTGTACCAGCTGTTTCTGCGCTCTTCCAGGCCGCCATCTGCTCGCCGCTGAGGCCGCTGGCGTGCGCTGGAACATGAGTGGAGGTAGAAACCCCCCTGAAGGCGCTCAGGCTCTGGTCCCGGGCCCCTGTGAGGCCTCCTACAGCTGGCACCATCACAGGAAGCGCTGGAGGACGCCAGACCCTCCGCCCCCCCCACAGCAACCGCTGGACAGATACAAGTGGAGGACGGCGGCCTGCCTGGCGCCGCGCGGGGGGAGGATGGCGTCCTCCGAGGGTCTCCACCCGAGGCTCCTCAGCCTGCCGCGCTTCTTCTCCGTCCCAGAATCCACTTCGAGCCCCGAGGACCAGCCCAGGTCCAGGTCTCTGCGGGGGCCGTCTGGAATGTGGTCCAGACACAGACTCGGGCCCAGTCCCCCCCCGCTCCCCCCTCCCTCTCGCGGTAGGTAGTCGTCGAAGTAGTGCCGCAAGAGGTCCTCCTAGTCGTCTCAGGACCGAGTCCTTGGACCTCGTCCTCTCAGGCCATCCTCTCTTTGAAACTGAAATGCGAGCGACTGCGACGCAAGTCTCCAAACATCAACAACTTCTCTGAGAAAAAGGCTCGAAAATATAAAACACACTTTGAATTTTGATGTTAAAATACCCTCCACAATAACAGGTATAAGGGTCAAAGACAAAAAGAGGGTCTAAAAACTTATTTTTAAAAGTCTTTGAAAATGGATAAAAACATATTTCTGAGAGAAGAATTAAGTTTTCTAACAGATTTCAGTAGTTGACCAACATTTCAAAGATTTTAGGTTCATTATTTTTTAGTATTTTTAATTTGAGCACCCAAAAATGTCAGGTGGTGCAACCAAATATATGAAAATATATTTATATGTTCCTGTTATTTTTTCTGTGTGAAATTATTGGCAAGTATCTCTCAAGTGTCTGTAGTGACTCATACATTTTCATTTTGTGTGTTTCATTTCTTTTATTTGTGAATAAGATAAATAATTTGATGTTAAAATAACATTTCACATTATTACATTGGTTGTACCACCTGACATGGAAATTGTTCCAGTCACCAATGAAGTGAAAAAACCTTTTTTATAAGTATTTCAGAGAAATCTACAAACTTTTCCACTTGGTCACAAATGTCATTTGGGCTCCTCTGGCTGATGCAGTTTCCTGTTTCCTGTTTTATTCTCTTCACTTTAAAATAAAAGTCTAATGTTACGGTTGCACCACCCTGACATTTGACAAGGTGAAAATTACGGGACAAAAGTTTTTTACATTTCTCAACAGCTTTAAAATTCTTTTTATTTGCAAAGAATGTTTTATTTAAAAAGGTTCAAGCATAAAATAATGCCACTGTATTTTTAATTTCCATTTACAATAACTGACATTCAATTTTTAGAGTTTAATTACTGTGGATACTTGTCAGGACGGTTGCACCACCTGACATTTTGGGGGTTTGAGGAACCAAAACACAAAAAAACATGTTATATTTTAATAGTTTAAAGATGTGTTCAAATAACACAGGTTTCATAGAATAAAGAAATACATGTGATGAAATACTCAATTCATGATGGAAGGAAAAAAAAAGGGACGTCACCTCATTGACCCGTATATAAATGTTGGTGTTTTTCCGCCTCTGCATCCTTCACACTGTTATCCAACAGCTTAAATCAGCGGTGGAAAATAACAACGTGATGTTTCAGAAACATGTCTGCTGTGTGTGAGGCCTGACTCATGTCTGAACCAGGATCTTCAGACCGGACAGAGACGTTTCTCTTTGCTTCATGTGGAACAAGAATTAGATTAGGACTGAAATAGCGGAGCCAGAAAAAGTCAGCGCTCTTCTTCTTCTTCTTCAGCTGACGGCGACTCCTGAACATCACTGTCAGCTCAGCATGAACACACACATTCATTATGGTCGGCTCTATTAGCTCTGCACATCATGCAATGTTCTCTGGAAAATTCAATTATCATAACTTAAACCTCGCTACGGGCTGAGAGTTTCTCTGTCTGAGTGTAGACGGATCTTTGAAGAAGGAGAAATCACACAGAGAGACGCTTTCTGTCAGCTCTGATTAAAAACACACATCAGCTGAGACTTCATAAGCCACGCCCCCTCGTCATGTCTTAGACATCTTTCTAATTTCAAGAAACTTCCCGGGTGAAGTCGTCTTATCCCAGATTTTTTTGACTTGTTACAAGCAATTTACACCTCATTTTTGTCTTTAAAAACTTGAAATAAGACATTTTTATGACCTTTTCTAGTGAATGTGGCTCAAATTAAGAACAATAAGACAATTTTTACTACAAATAAGACAGAATGACTTGTTTAGATTTCAGTTTTTGCAGTGTGACTTTACCTGCACTGCATAAAAGTGAGTCTGAATATAAGATAAGAATATTAAATTTGACAGAAAAATATCTTAAAACTAGTGAAATGATCTGTCCGTGCAGCAAGATAATTTCACTTAAAATCAGACTGATAAATCTAAAACAATACGGCCTTGATAAATATTCTCAGATCTTAAAACAAGAAGAAAATGCTCATTTTTAGATTAAAATGCTTGAAAACAAACTTCCTGAAGAAGAATTTGAAGTGAAATAAACTGAATATGATCAATAGAATCTGATTTTATGCTTCTTAAATTCTTAATTTTAGCAAATGGAACAGTACAAACACGTCTGCAGTGCAATAATACATGAAGCTGAAATTCTTTTATTTTTTTTTTTATGTGATATTTTTCGGTGATTCATTCGTTGTAAAATTCTAAGAGGCTGAAAGTTGCCGATCTTTTGGCGCCTCCTTCAGGTTTGTCAGATAAAAACTGAGTCGATCACTGAGGCGGCGTCAGTGACTCGTGTTTGTTGTAAATCTCCATGTGACAGATTTGAGTCAAACATCATGTGAAACGTTGATTTTACAGAGAAGAAGACGCTTTGTTCCTCTGTAGCTTCAGGCATCTGTGTGTGTGTGTGTGTGTGTGTGTGTGTGTGTGTGTGTGTGTGTGTGTGTGTGTGTAGTCATCGATCATCTCCGTCACAGATGATCCCTGTTATCTGTCAGCTCCCAGCAGCCCCTGAGGCGGCGGCGGCGGCGGCGGCGGCGGCGGCGGCGTGCCATGTGGCGTCCACTTGAGCACTCAGCCGTCGCTCCTTGTAAATTTGAAAGCAGCAACGAGGAGCGATTGTGTAACCATAAGATTTAATATAATTTATTTAATTTCACCTCCCTTTTGAGGCCGCCGGGGTTTCTGGGAAATGTAGTCATGTGAGGAGGAGTAATCAGTCTGATTTAAAAACTGACGGACTAACCCTTTAAATCTGAATCAACCTGCTCAGAGAGTTAAAGTTTCACACTTTGAGTCCATGAAGTGTAGTTTTATACAACATTAGTGTCTAGAAATGCAGTTTCCCATGATGCTTTGTGATCCTCAGTAATCCCAGCAGCTGTGTTTTATTTTTAACTTTTCCCGATAAATAAAATATCACCCAGCAACACTTCTCTCAGGAGGCGGCAGAACAGCACCGCATTTAACAATCGGAGATTATTCTGACTCCGTCATCGTCCCACAGACGTAAAAGCTGAATAATTAAATTTATTTCATATTGATTTCAGCCGGATTGATGGATGCAGAGGCGGAAAAACACCAAAACAAAAGCAGGAGAGACGTAAAGAGTTAGAAACGTTTGACTGGTGAGAAGAGAAACTAAACCAACAGAGGGGTGCTATTAATGTTTCCAACACACACGCTGCATGCTGGGTAATAAAACCACAGAGCTCCCACTTCTCACCACACACACACACACACACACACACACACACACACACAGTGTGTGTGTGTGTGTGTGTGTGTGTGTGTGTGTGTGTGTGTGTGGCCTGATTCAGACTCTCACACTCTAAATTTCCATGTGAAAATGAAGTCACTGCTAATTGGAGGCTAATTAACCCAAATATGTGAGAGTGTGTTCTCACGAGTGTGTGTGTGTGTGAGTGTGTGTGTGTGTGTGACCCAAAGGCTAGGACAGACAGCTCCTGCATACCAAAAGCTGTGTGTGTGTGTGTGTGTGTGTGTGTGTGTGTGTCTTTTGAATGTAAATGTGTCCGACAGTAACAAAGCGAAAACCCTGAGTCGTTCCTGTGACCTCATTAACCTTTCAGAGCTCTGCTGCTGGGAAAGTGCAGGACGACACACACACACACACACACACACACACACACACACACACACACACACACACACACACACAGTGTGAGTGTTAAGAAAAGCAGAAAAAAAATACTAAGAATTAAAAAGAGATTGGATCAAAGAGTCATAATCTGAGGAATTAAAGTCAAAATTTTGAGATAAGAAAACAATATTTTTGAGATAGGATCAAAATTTGAGATATTAAAGGCAAAATAATAACATAAAAAGACAAGATTTTGTAATAAAAAGTCAAATTTTTAGCTAAAAGACAAACTTACAAGATAAATAGTCACATTTTGAGAAAAAAAATCAATTTTGAGATGATACAGTCAAAACAATGAGATATGTAGGTCAAATTCTGAGATGGGAAAAGAAAACTTATAGGTCAAAAGTCAAAGTAACGAGATTAAGACATGAAATTTTGAAACAAAAAGTCTAAATATTGAGGTGTTAAAGTCAAAATTCTAAGTTTAAGAGACAAAACTTTGACAAAATGTTGAAGTTATTAAGCCGAAACTACGAGACAAAGATGAAATTTTGAGATAAAGACTCAAAATTCAAAAACCATGCATGTACGTTTTGTCTTCTAACAACAGATAATAGATCAGTTCAGAGTGTCCTTAATTGTGATAAGTTAAAAAATAATAAATGAAATACGAAACAATTAAAAAAAATTGAATAAATAATAATTCAAAGAAACAAAATTCAACAATCCCAAGAATAAAAAGGATTTTTCTCAACAGTTTTACACATTTTACTTCATTTTCTTTTTAAAAATATCAAATATTGATATCAGAAATATTTTGAAAATGAAAATAAAGTTTGTCAGGACGCCAGATTTGATCTTAGCGTCACAAACACAAAGAAGAAAAAAGTTTAGTTTTGAGGAAACTTCACTTTTTAAGCTTAAAATAAACATAAACTGTCCCTTTAAGTGAGTGTGTTATGAATAAAAAGAGTGTGACACGTTTGATAACTTTCACTGATGCAGTAAAAAAGGTTTCACAGTCCAACAGGTTCACGCACACACACACACACACACACACACACACACACACACACACACACACACACACACACACACACACACACACACACACACACACACACTCACACACGCACACATTGTCCAAGTCTGGTCTAAGTTTTGGCGTGAGCCCAGATCCGTCTTCAGTCTCTTCTTTGTTTTTGTTTTCCAAACTGTTTTTTTCTGTTCACCCACTTTTTTGAAGTTAAACTAATCCAAATTTTGATCTCAGACTTTTGTCGTCTTAAAATTTTGACCTTTAATGAGAAAGTTTGGACTTTTTTTCCACATAATGTTAAACTGATTTCTTAGACTTAAGAAGTTTCATCTCAAAATCTTGACTTTTATCTCAGAATTTTGTCTTTATTTCTCAAAATTTCCACTTTTCATATCAAAATATTGACCTTTTATTTAAAAGTTTGAAACAATTCTTACCTTCAGTTTTTATTTTCACCCTCGCATTTGAGTAAAAGCTTTTGATGTTTCAATGGTTTGATGTAATTTTCTGTCAAGTTCGTAAATGTTTCTGTAAATTGTGAAAATTTCACTAAAGTTTGATTTAAAGAAAATCAAATTGAAGTCGCTGAATCTGCCAGAAAAATCACAATTAGATCTTTTTCTGAAACTGTTCAGCTCTAGTTTGGATTCAAAATGTCTCCAGTAAAAATCAAAAATCAGTTTCCTGAACGCTGTCACACTTTTGTTACAGAATGAAACAGTAAAAACAGGTGATTCTGTGGTGACAGCTGAAAGTGCTGGCAAGAAAAAAAAACAAAAACAAAACCATGACACTCTTTTCCTATTGGTCGAAAGTGAAACACATCAGCCAATCACAAAATTATACGGTTGCTAGGCGAGAAGAGAGAGAGGAAGGTTTTAGAGAGGAACAGGTGAAGTTTGATGGATTTGTAACGACCTCAACACATCTCTACAGTAATAAGACTGAAATATAGTAAGATATAGATTAAATGCCACGGTAAATATCCCAGAGTGATTAAAAACATGTCAGAAATCATCGATAACAATCTGAGACAGTGAAGCCTGTTTGTTTTGGAGCAGAGTCTCATGTTTGTGCGTCTGCAGGTTGAATAAAAAATAAATCAGTGAGTTCAGTCAGTGACTGTGAGTGAAGTCTGCAGCTTTCAGACTCTGGAGAACAGAAAGAAAGAAGCACTCAGCTCGCTCACACTAACGCTCCAACACGCCACTTAAAGGGACACTCAGGGATTTTAGGTTTTATCTGAGCCGGGGGTCAGCGAGTTTTTACCAACACGACAACGACGACGCTCTGAGTCTGAGGGAGGTTTTAATATTTCATGGATCCAAACAGAACGACACTCAGACTGAAGCTCAGGGCACAAACACGATGAACTCTCTTCTCTCTCTAGTTCTGTCGTTTTTGATCATTAGCAGAGAACAGGGCTGAACCATTTTAGAAACAATTCTGGCACAAACAGCCATTTCAATTTAATTGTTCCTCAAATCCCTAAAACCTATTCCTGTTATTTCTAAACCGGACTTTCTAAATTGTATTTTTAGTTACAAAAACTGAAGAACAGAAAGAGCTATCTTTGACTCTTAACTTTTAAAAATGATGTAGTGCAAAATATTCTTAATTGTGTTAAGTTAAATAAAATAAAATCAACAACAATCCCAAAGAAAAAAGTATTTTTCCAACAGTCTCACACTCAAAGACAGGTGTGTGTGAAACAGCTGATTATTGAGCCATTATTTATCTTTGATTTAAGTCAGTTTTGTTGTCCGAAGCACATATGTAGCGTTAAAAATACATTAAGTTTTTAAAATACCACGTTACAGTTCTCAACTCTCTGCGCTTTTCTTACTCACATGATTATCCACGATGAAAAAAATTAAATTTAGGGAACTACCGAGCTCCAAAATGCAGAAATGTCCTTCCTGGATAACGTCCGTGCTTAAAATCGGAGTACAAAAATATGCGAAAAATGTTTTCTGTGATGATCGGTGTTTCTCCCAAACCATTAAAGCACAGCATCGCTGTTAGTTTCTCTTTTTTTTTTAAGTCAAACCCTTAGAATAAAACAGTCATAAGTTTAAGTCCCATGTCAAATGCCATACAGGAGTCTTTATTAACCCTCTGGGGTCAAGGGTCAACTGTTGACCCCTTTTGATATCACCTTAAAAATCTGTTTACCTGCCTTGTTTGGGTTTTTTCAGCACCTGTGTCATTTTACAATTGTTTATCTGTTTTGATTTTATTTGTGAACACACTAGATCAGTGGTTCCCAACCTTTTCCAACTCAGGGCCCACTTTTAAATCTCAAAAATGTTTGAGGCCCACCAAAATGTAACAATGGCCCAAAATATAATGAAAAATATAATAAACCCAACATGTGATAACTGGTCAATAATATAACAGATGCTAAGCCAAAAACATACTATTTTTTGCCCAAAACACAACAATTTATTCCATTTTGGGTCAGTTATTACATATTTGGTTTCACTGCATTCTTTTTGTTACATTTGGGGCTCAGCACTTTTCTTACATTTTCAACAAGTTTTTAAAAATTTTTGTTTTACAACATTTTATTTAATTTTATTACATTTCAGGACGTTGTTATGTTTAGGGTCATGTTACCGATTGAGTCATAATATTCCTTCCTAAAGGACTTTTTATTCATATATGAATATCTGAACTGTTAATTTCCTTTAAAACTTGACTAAGTTTGACATTTTAAATGTTATTCTGTATATTTGTATCTTCATATAATTACTCCAAAAAAATCATACTTTATTGGAAATCATGCGGCGGCCCACTTGCATTACCAGCACGGCCCACCAGGGGGCCACGGCCCACAGGTTGGGAATCATTGCACTAGACTGTTAGATTTATGACACATCCAATACTTTGAATCCAAATTATCACTGAGTCTTTATCAATCTTTAACTCTTCTTCAGTGGTGCAGTTTTTATTTTGTCTGCCCAAAGAAGAGAAAATCAGATTGTAGTTTGAAATATTTGTATTTTTTTTTTCCACTTGTAAAGACTGAAATATTCCACCTGAGTGGTTTAAAATGGCTTTAACTGGTTTATTTTCTTACTGGTGGAGTTTTCCACAGAGGACAGAGAGATAATGGAGATCCTGACAGACTGTTTTCCCAGCAGAGATCCTCTGACAGGAAGCTGAACAGAAGCTTGGTTTGATAAAAACAAAAAAAAAAAAAGTGTTTGTGTTTGTTAATTGCTGTCATTTCCTCTCTGGGACAAAAGCTCCTCTCAGATCGTTTCACACCTCCGTCAGCTGCTGCTCCTCTGGGGTTTAAACCTCCTCCTCTCTGAGAAAAAACACTCTGGCTGTTTTCCAAACCTCCTCCTACTTCTGCTGAAATTCAGTTTGTAGTATCAGTTTGTGAAAACTTGGTAGATCTGTAGTAAACTACAAGTTCCCGGATGTTTCTACTGATCCGGGAAAATTTCTCAGTCTGTAACGGACCAGTCTACCTGGCGTACTGTTTCCCAAGAGGGTTAAGATCTTTAAAAACGTGTCCTTGTCTCCTCTTGACTCTCTGGCCTC
>RPOG01002938.1:36935-49598 GCA_008086565.1 Thalassoma bifasciatum | reverse complement strand
TCTCTGTTTCTCTTCTCTTTTCTCTTCTCTGGCCTCATCTCTGTTTTTCTTCTCTCTCCTCTTCTCTGGCCTCTTCTTTGGTTCTCTTCTCTGGCCTTGTCTCTGTTTCTCTTCTCTGGCCTCATCCCTGTTTCTCTTCTCTGGCCTCGGCTCTGTTTCTCTTCTCTGGCCTCGTCTCTGTTTTTCTTCTCTTTCTTCTTCTCTGGCCTCATCTCTGTTTCTCTTCCCTGGCCTCGTCTCTGTTTTTCTTCTTGTTCCTCTTCTCTGGCCTCATCTCTGGCCTCGTCTGTTTTTCTTCTCTCTCCTCTTCTCTGGCCTCATCTTTGGTTCTCTTCTCTGGCCTCGTCTCTGTTTTTCTTCTCTCTCCTCTTCTCTGGCCTCATCTTTGGTTCTCTTCTCTGGCCTCGTCTCTGTTTTTCTTCTCTTTCCTCTTCTCTGGCCTCATCTCTGTTGTTCTTCTCTGGCCTCGTCTCTGTTTTTCTTCTCTTTCCTCTTCTCTGGCCTCATCTCTGGCCTCATCTCTGGCCTCGTCTCTGTTTTTCTTCTCTTTCCTCTTCTCTGGCCTCGTCTCTGTTTTTCATCTCTTTCCTCTTCTCTGGCCTTGTCTCTGTTTTTCTTCTCTGGCCTAATCCCTGTTTCTCTTCTCTGGCCTCGGCTCTGTTTCTCTTTCTGGCCTCGTCTCCTTTGTTCTTCTCTCTCCTCTACTCTGGCCTCATCTTTGGTTCTCTTCTCTGGCCTCGTCTCTGTTTTTCTTCTCTTTCCTCTTCTCTGGCCTCGTCTCTGTTGTTCTTCTCTGGCCTCATCCCTGTTTCTCTTCTCTGGCCTCGTCTCTGTTTCTCTTCTCTGACCATCCAGCGTCTGCCCCCCCCCCCCAACGCCAGGTAGACTGGTCCGTTGCAGACTGAGAAAATTACTGTTTCCCACAATGCACGGCGCTAATGGCGTTTGTCAGTTTGGGGGCGCTCAGGTTGAGGTGAATTACTGACACCTACTGGAATAAATCAGCTCAACTACAACACAACAACAAAAATGTGAAACGGTCCCAGAGATAAAAGTGAAGTGACAGGAAAGAAACAGCGGTAAATCTGCTCACTTCATCATGAAAGAGCTGTTTACTTTTACCAAATTCATAAAAGCCCCTAAATCATTTATCACTTTTTATTTTACACTAACAGCCTACGTGGGTAATGAGGACGCAGTTTTTACACCAGCTGGAAAAATAAAAACTCAGTTGGTTTCAGATTTATTTTCAATACACGATAACTTTTGGTGCAAGATAAAAATCAAATATGGGGATTTTACTGTAATAAACTTTTATACCTTTACAAATTTGATAAAATCAGGACTCTAATCTCTCCCTGAATTTGTTGTTTTTCTAAATGAATCAAAAATGTTCCTTGAACCACTAAAAATCATGAAAAAAACATAAAAATTCTCAAAAATATTTACAACTACTTTTCCCTTCCCATGCTTAATTTAACTTATCTACTTTTATTGCTCCTGTAACTTCTCCACTGATTGATGTGGTGAATTAATGACTGAAATGTTCTCATGGATTTATTTATGATAAAGTTAAACATTAGAAAAAAACCATCAGCTCCACTTCCTGAAACAGAAATCCAGAGTAGTATACGACTAAACAGAGAGTTTAGTCCAAAGGCGGCGTGATGATGATGCAACTTTAATCTGCACCAAGTCGTGTCCTGTCAGTGTGTGTGTGTGTGTGTGTGTGTGTGTGTGTGTGTGTTATCTCCAGCCTGTTTCAGCCTCACTAACAGTGACACACCCCTCTCTGTCCTCGCCGTGGTTCGCCCCCCCGCTGCTTTTTCCTGTTGAACGGTCCCATCTTGATAACGCCGTGATGCGATGATGTAACCGCGCTGTGATTGGAGGAGAGACCTGCTGTGTTTACTGGTTGCCACGGCGACCGGGGCTGCGTGCGGCTCAGGGGAGTGTGCAGGTCGACAGACAAAGCAGCCTCTGTCTGCCTGTTTATATATATATCAGTGTGTGTGTGTGTGTGTGTGTGTGTGTGTGTGTGTGTGTGAACCTGTTGGACTGTGAAACCTTTTTTACTGCATCAGTGAAAGTTTTCAAACGTGTCACACTCTTTTTATTCATAACACACTCACTTAAAGGGACAGTTTATGTTTATTTTAAGCTTAAAAAGTGAAGTTTCCTCAAAACTAAACTTTTTTCTTCTTTGTGTTTGTGACGCTAAGATGAAATCTGGCGTCCTGACAAACTTTATTTAGATTTTTAAAATATTTCTGACATCAATATTTGATATTTTAAAAAAGAAAATTAAGTAAAATGTGTAAAACTGTTGAGAAAAATCCTTTTTATTCTTGGGATTGTTGAATTTTGTTTCTTTGAATTATTACTTATTCAAGTTTTTTTAATTGTTTAGTATTTCATTTATTATTTTTTAACTTATCACAATAAAGGACGTTCTGAATCGATCTATTATCTGTTGTTAGAAGACAAATTGTACATGTATGATTTTTGAATTTTGAGTCTTTATCTCAAAATTTTATCTTTGTCTCTTAGCTTCGGCTTTAACTTCAACATTTTGTCAAAGTTTTGTCTCTTAAACTTAGAATTTTGACTTTAACACCTCAATATTTAGACTTTTTGTCTCAAAATTTCATGTCTTAATCTCATAACTTTGACTTTTAAACTTAAACTTGTCTTTTCCCATCTCAGAATTTGACTGATACACCTCAATGTTTTGACTGTATCATCTCAAAATATTGACTTTTTTATCTCAAAATTTGACTTTATATCTCGTTAGTTTGTCTCTTTGCTCGAAATTTGACTTTTTATTACAAAATCTTGTCTTTTTATGTTATTATTTTGCCTTTAATATCTCAAATTTTGATCCTATCTCAAAAATATTGTTTTCTTATCTCAAAATTTTGACTTTAATTCCTCAGATTATGACTCTTTGATCCAATCTCTCTTTAATTCTTAGTATCTTTTTTCTGCTTTTTTTAACTTAACACAATTAAGGACACTCTGAATTTATCTTTTATCTGTTGTTAGAAGACAAAGTGTACACGCATGTGTCATGAATTTTGAATCTTTATCTGTCTCAAAATTTCGGCTTTTTAACATTTAAATTTTGGATCTTAATCTCATCACTTGGACATTTTGGCTCAAATTCTCTTTTGTTAAACTTTTGTCTCTTAAACTTAGAATTTTGACCTTTATATGTCAATACTTTGACTTTTTTGTCTCATAATTTAATCTCTTAATCTCGTAACTTTGACTTTTAAACTTAAACTTGTCTTTTCCATCTCAGAATTTGACTTTTACACCTCAATGTTTTGACTGTATTATCTCAAAATTGACTTTTTTATCTTAAAATTTGACTTTTAATCTCGTTAGTTTGTCTCTTTGCTCGAAATTTGACTTTTTATTACAATAACTTGTCTTTTTATGTTATTATTTTGCCTTTAATATCTCAAATTTTGATCCTATCTCAAAAATATTGTTTTCTTATCTCAAAATTTTGACTTTAATTCCTCAGATTATGACTCTTTGATCCAATCTCTTTTTAATTCTTAGTATCTTTTTTCTGCTTTTTTTAACTTAACACAATTAAGGACACTCTGAATTGATCTATTATCTGTTGTTAGAGGACAAAATGTACACGCATGTGTCATGAATTTTGAATCTTCATCTCAACATTTCATCTTTTTGTCTCATAATTTCGGCTTTTGAACTTTAAAATTTTGGATCTTAATCTCATCACTTGGACATTTTGGCTCAAAATGTGAAAGTTTTGTCTCATAAACTTAGAATTTCGACTTTAATATCTCAAATTCTCTTTTGTTAAACTTTTGTCTCTTAAACTCTGAATTTTGACCTCTTTATATTTCATCTTTGTCTCATAGCTTCGGCTTAACTTAGAATTTTGACTTTAATACCTCAGTATTTAGACTTTTTTGTATCAAAATTTCATGTCTTAATCTCGTTACTTTGACTTTTAAACTTTAACTTGTCTTTTCCCATCTCAGATTTTGACTTAGATACCTCAATGTTTTGACTGTATCATCTCAAAATATTACTTTTTTGTCACAAAATGTGACTATTTATCTTGTCAGTTTGTCTTTTAGCTAAAAATTTGACTTTTTATTACAAAATATTTGCTTATTCCCTTATTATTTTGCCTTTAGTGTCTCAAATTTTGATCCTATCTCAAAAACATTGTTTTCTTATCTCAAAATTCTGACTTTAATTCCTCAGATTATGACTCTTTAATCCAATACTAAGTTGAATCTCAAAATTTTGACTTCAATATCTTAAAAATTTTAATGGTTTGATGTGATTTTCTGTCCAGTTTTTAAATGTTTCTTGCGAAAATTTAACTGAGACGAGTCGATTGGTCACAGTTTCATTTCCGTTTCAACAATGATGCAATAAGTCGCTTTTATAAAACACATTCAAACAGAAACTTTAAAACAACTTGTTAAAGTTTAATGAAGGAACATAAGAAACTTGAGGTGTTGGAAAGAGTTTAGTAAAAGTGTTGTTCTTTCAGTAAAGTCAGGATTATTACACAAGTTAGTTTATAAACAAAAACATGAAGCGAAGCCTGGACTCAAGCTGCACCGTGTGTGTGTGTGTGTGTGTGGAGCTTCGCAGGCATGATAAGCATTTAGTGTGTGTGTGTGTGTGTGTGTGTGTGTGTCTCAGGTGTTGTGGGGGTGGTGTGTGTAGGCGGGTGTGAAGGGAAACTCGACTCCGGCCAAACCTCCAGTGGGAATGTCTGAGAGCAGGGAGAGTCCACCACCTGTCCACACACACACACACACACACACACACACACACACACACACACACACACACACACACACACACACACACTCTGAGCTGTGAGAAAACAGATCTGTAACCTCCAGCAGGTGGAAGAAACCTTCTCATATGTCGCTGCCTTGCTCATGGGCACCTGAACAGAATCAACCCTGTGTTGTTGTTTTTTTTTTCTGACGTGTTTCAGAGAAAACTCTTCATGTCTCCAAACCAGCTCAAACCAGTTACACTCAGGTCATTTCCCAGTTCCCCTGTTTTGTCGGCGCTTTGACCTTTCACCAGGTCCAGGTCTTTAAATATAGACCGGATTTAGACCCGGGTCTCTGCAGGACTTCCTGTGGACCAGGATCTCATTCATCTCCAAATGATGCACCGATCGCTCAAAAACAGTGGTTCCCAACCTTTTCTGACTCAGGGTTCACTTTTAAGTCTTAAAAATTTTCGCGGCCCAACTCCAACCCCTTAAATATAGAAGCCATGTGATGCCTTGTCAGGATACTTTTATATAATACATAAATATTTAAACATGTTTAACACTTAGGATACCAAATTTACTGGCAGGAGCAAAAAAAAACAAAAAAACTTACACCTAAACGACAAACCATTCAAACCATTTCTCCAATCCAAAACCTGTAAAACCTGCAAAAATTGCCAGAGTCTCAAGTTTCCCAGAGTACCTGAATGTGTCATTACGTCAACAACCTTCGTTAACCAAGCAGAAAAGACAAGAATTTAACTAACATCACCTTGATTTTCATGTCTCTTTGAAAATTTATGGAAAATCAGTGGTTTGCTTTAGTTACATTCTGAAAAAACTAAATATTCTATGTTTTTTCTGCTTTCATCAAGCCCTAAATGATTTACGTTTACGTCACACAACCAGAGTTTTACACTTTCATAAAAATAGATTTAAAAAATCCAACAATATCAATCCACATTTTTACAGTGGCCTCCAAATGACTCTGCCACAATGACAATTAACAAGATCAAAATTCAGGAAATGAAAAATATTTCAGACGACACAACATCCACATTTTACACAACAAAAATATTTAGCAAACAAAAATAAAATCCCAAAAATACAGAATAATTTTCTTCATGCTTAAATATGTAGAAATATTTCCAACACAAAAATATGAGATAAAATGCAACATCCTATGAAACAAAGAAATGATTCACTCAGAACATTCTTTACATCAGTGTTTTATTCCAGAAAGTGCGAATAGATTTCACAAATACACAAAAGTAATTCACTGAACACAAGGAGATAAAACCAAACAAAAATATTTCACCAAAATAAAATTCACAAAAGTATTCTAGTAAACAATTTTTTCCATTAAAATATTCCTAAAATTATATAACACAGAGTGTAAAAAATATTCCTTAGATGTAAAGGGCTAAACAAAAAAAAAAAAAAAATTGGAAATCAATTCCAACATTTTTTACTCATAAGGACAAAACTTCTTTCAAATAACAATTTTATGAATAAACAAAGTAACACAAAAACAATTCACCAAATGTAAGAACCTGAAACAAACAAAAAAAATTCATTGAGCAAAAAGGATATTTGAAAAATAATCACAAAAATATTAAATAAAAAAAAAAAAATTAAATCAAAGTCACAAAACACAAAAAAATATGTAAGAAAAAAACAAATTTACATCATAAAATGGAAGTACTTGTCAAAAATAAAAAAAATATGATAAAAAATTACATAATTTAATGCAATTACATACAAAATGCAACCATATTTCCGGAAAATTGTTTTATTAAACCAATATTTTCAAAGAGTTGAGTTTGATTTTTAGGTTTTAGTCAAAATATTTTTTTTCTTTAGATTAAGTAAATATTTTTAATTTCATGAAGTTAATTTGTAATGTACCTCACAGGCCACCGTACATTCTGATCCCAAAGTTACAAAAGTTCAATTTTAAGTGTAATTTTAAGTCTTATAACAGGGTTAAAAATGTGACAGTGATGGTTGATGTTTTATTTTCAGTGCTCGCTCTCTTAACTGTTTCTCTATGTGACTCGACCATCACGACTAATGTTATTTTTTATTTTTGAAGTGGATTAAAGGAGCAGTTCGGGCTTTTGTTGGTGTCCTCAGGTTTGTGTTTCTCCTCCCTCTGTGGGACTTTGCGTGATGACTGAAGTCGGCCTCTGCTGCAGGAAGGTGTTATGTAAGAGGAGCTGGCGGCGGCGGCGATGGCGTCCTGTCTTTGTTTGGCTGGTCCACGTGTCCGTCCTGACCTCAGAGCTGCTAATTGGAGGAAAACAGAGAAACCTGTAATTCATCTTCCTCTCTGCTCCTTCACTCGTCTGTTCGCTCGTTCGTCGGCTCTCGTTCTTCCGGCGGCTCGGACAGAAGCAGGTGCGACTCTCTGGGGTCTCTCCGGGGTTTCTGGGCTCTGACGTGGATGATTTAACACGCAGACAGAAATAGTTTTCTGCTGCTGCTGCTCAGCTGCTTCCTCCACCAACACTCGTCCTCCTTCAGCTCTGCTCCACTTCTTTCACCTGGATCTCATTCATCAACAAACCGGAGTTTTTTTTTTCTGCTTCAGTCTGAGCTGAACATTAAATCTGCAGGAAAACAACAGAAGAAAGAGAGAGAGTTCAGTTTTTCAGTTTTATTCCTTTAAAAATCACTGAGCTGTTAAAGCTCATTGTCCAGTTTCCAGAGTGTTTCGTTCTTTCTGTGCCGTGAATCAGATTCAGGAACAACAGACTGAAATGTGGAAGTGTTTACAGATGTTTCCCTTTTCTCTGAAACTTCAACTTAATCAGAGCTGAACTGAAGGTCAAATATAAAACGATTAAAAACGGTCGTTCATGTTTTCAGAAAGGACAGAAAATAAAACCAAAAATATTCTAAACGTTGATAAAAACAGAGTTTTTGTCTTCAGCTAAACTCTACACGTTTTTAAATGTCAAAAAGCGTCTTTGGAGTCAAAACATGCGCAAAAAATACTCTCTTGGGAGGCAAAACAAATGCTGAAGAACTCTCTTGGGAGCCAAAAAAAATATGCTGAATAACTCTCTTGGGAGCCAAAACAAATGCCAAACTGCCCTCTTGGGAGCATAAACAAATGCTGAAGAGCTCTTGTTGGAGCCAAAACAAATGCTAAAGAACTCTCTTGGGAGCATAAACAAATGCTAAAGGTCTCTTGGGATCCAAAACAAATGCTAAAGATCTCTTGGGATCCAAAACAAATGCTAAAGATCTCTTGGGAGCATAAACAAATGCTAAAGAACTCTCTTGGGAGCATAAACAAATGCTAAAGGTCTCTTGTAGGAGCCAAAACAAATTCTAAAACAGGCGCCATACATGCTTTTTTTAAAAAATCTTTTGCCGCTGTTATAAAATGTCTGTGCACATCACTGCTGTGGTCCACGGTTTCCAAAACGAATGTCAGATTTGGATTCCTCAGACCACAGTTCAGTTCATCTTCAGAGGAGTCTGTGCTTCCTCTGGATCAGTTTATACCTGGTTTCCTTGTTGCAAGCTTGGGGTACGGTTTGTGTATGCGGTGACTTCCACTGCAGAGTCATATCTGATCCCTGGACCAGCTCAGGCAGCAGGTTTTTAAACCAGCAGGTATTTTTTTATCCTCCTCAGCTGTTTCCTGCTCTGACGTTTCTCCTGACAGACAAGCAGAAAATCAGCACAGGCTGCATCAATCTGTAATCATTGTTCATCAAAATCAGTTACAGCCTTTGTTTGTGTGTGTGTGTGTGTGTGTGTGTGTGTGAGACACACACACACACACACACACACTCTCACACACACCTCACAAATGGGTCCGTCTGTTTGCGACTTAATAAGGTCGTGTCAGCCCGAGTCACTTTCGTGGCAGACAAATGAGCGGAGGTGGCTGCTCTCCGACTTGAGTTTGTCTGCGTCGAAAACAATTTTTCACCTGCATCTAAATGATAGACTGTGTGTGTGTGTGTCACACACATACACACACACACACACACACACACACACACACACACACACACACACACAGCCTGGAAAAGTCTGGAAGTCAAGCGTCTTTTAGAGAAACTGCCGTGTTTTCCTCACGTTCTGCAGTTTTTAACTCTTTCCCATCTCTGACGGTTTAGTGCTGAGTTTGAACGTGGACTCGTCAGACCAACGCAGACTTTTACACTTTGCCTCATCTCAGAGAAGCGCAGAGAAGCCGGCTGCGGCATTTGTGTGTGTTGTTGATGTCTGACTTTGTCTTTGCATGGTAGAGTTTGAACTGTCACTTGTAGATGTAGTGGGGTCAATGACAAAAAGAGGGTCTAAAAACATATTTCTGAGTGAAGAATTATGTTTTCTAACAGATTTCAGTAGTTGACCAACATTTCAAAGATTTTAGGTTCATTATTTTTTAGTATTTTTAATTTGAGCACCCAAAAATGTCAGGTGGTGCAACTAAATATATGAAAATATATTTATATGTTCCTGTTATTTTTTCTGTGTGAAGTTATTGGCAAGTATCTCTCAAGTGTCTGTAGTGACTCATACATTTTCATTTTGTGTGTTTCATTTCTTTTATTTGTGAATAAGATAAATAATTTGATGTTAAAATAACATTTCACATTATTACATTGGTTGTACCACCTGACATGGAAATTGTTCCAGTCACCAATGAAGTGAAAAAACCTTTTTTATCAGTATTTCAGAGAAATCTACAAACTTTTCCACTTGGTCACAAATGTCATTTGGNAGTTTTTAGGTTCATTATTTTTTAGTATTTTTAATTTGAGCACCCAAAAATGTCAGGTGGTGCAACCAAATATATGAAAATATATTTATATGTTCCTGTTATTTTTTCTGTGTGAAATTATTGGCAAGTATCTCTCAAGTGTCTGTAGTGACTCATACATTTTCATTTTGTGTTTCATTTCTTTTATTTGTGAATAAGATAAATAATTTGATGTTAAAATAACATTTCACATTATTACATTGGTTGTTCCACCTGACATGGAAATTGTTCCAGTCACCAATGAAGTGAAAAAAACTTTTTTATCAGTATTTCAGAGAAATCTACAAACTTTTCCACTTGGTCACAAATGTCATTTGGGCTCCTCTGGCTGATGCAGTTTCCTGTTTCCTGTTTTATTCTCTTCACTTTAAAATAAAAGTCTAATGTTACGGTTGCACCACCCTGACATTTGACAAGGTGAAAATTACGGGACAAAAGTTTTTTACATTTCTCAACAGCTTTAAAATTCTTTTCATTTGCAAAGAATGTTTTATTTAAAAAGGGTCAAGCATAAAATAATGCCACTGTATTTTTAATTTCCATTTACAATAACTGACATTCAATTTTTAGAGTTTAATTACTGTGGATACTTGTCAGGACGGAACGTGGTGGACTGTAAAACCCCCAAACTCCTTGGTTTTGTCAAAAAAACATGTTATATTTTAATAGTTTAAAGATGTGTTCAAATAACACAGGTTTCATAGAATAAAGAAATACATGTGATGAAATACTCAATTCATGATGGAAGGAAATATTACACTCAGACACAAAAAAGGGGACGTCACCTCATTGACCCTTTTACATCAGCCATTTGCTGCTTACGTGCAGAGATTTCTCCAGATTCTCTGAATCTTTTGATCTATAATACCAGACATCTACTACTTTAGGTAGTTAAGGACGTCAACCTGTTTCAACTCTTTGTAACAAGAATTTGACAACCTGATAAACGAGTGCGTCAACAACTGTTTCACCACTTGGACCGAGGTAGAAACGAACACTTCCTGACTCGGTTTTGGGGATGATGCTCCTTTTATACCCAATCATGACACTCACCTGTTCGTTCTTTCCATTTTCAATCGCCATTCAAAAATTAAAAAATGAAAAAGTGACTGGTTATCTTGTTATTTGTTTTTTATCTAACATGAAAACCCAAAATATGCCTGTTTTTTAACAGAAACAGTTTCCAGTTTCACTCTTTCACTCTCTCATCAGACTGAAACAAACATCACTTTATTATTTTATCACTGTGCGTCCTCTGCTGCGAGGCTTTCCCTGTCACTTCCTGTCTAACGCGCAGTGACGTGACCTCTGACCTCTGCTGACTCTGCTGAGTGCGGCGGTGGCGTGTCAGCAGCCATCAGACGCTTCGGCTGATTCCTGCGGACAGCGCTTACATTTTTAATCGACCCTCTCCTCCTCCTCCTCTGTCAGAGAGGAGCAGGTAAACACAGGAAGTTTGGAGCGATGGCGCCATCTGCTGGGTCAGACCCGGCACTGCAGCGTGATCTGACCATTTATAGACAAATAATCCTTTAACTTGTCTCAGAAAGGGGAAATTTAGAGAATGACAGCAAGAAAAAAACAAGACTAAAACATTTTTGTGGTTTCTTTTTGGTTTTGCTTTAACCCCGAATTGTTTTCCTTAAACGTACTTAAAGTCTTAAAGCCACAAAACTCAGTTACGGTAAAAAAGTTATGAATCCAGTGTTTTTGCGCTGACATTTACTCCACAGTACGATTTTAGAAAAAGATCTAATTGTGATTTTTCTTGCAAATTTAAAAAAAAGTCAAAACTGAAATGAAAAAAGTTTAAATTTGAGGCAAGAAGTCAAAATAATGAGATAAAAGTCAGAATTTTAAGTTAAAAAGTTCAAAATTATGTGGTAAAAATGAGGGATATTTTGGGGTAAAAGGTCAAAAATTTGGGGAAGTTGAAATCCTGTTTATAAGGTCAAATCTACAAGAAAAACAAAGTCACAGGTATGAAATAAAACTTGAGGTTTAAAGTTGAAAAAATTCCAATTTTGAGATACTAAAGTCGAAAGTATTGGATAAAAGCAGAATCTAAAGTTAAAAAAGTTAAATATTTGGGATCATGGAGCTGAAATGTTGAGATAACAGGTCAAAAATATTAGAAAAAATGTCAAAATTCTCAGATAAGAAGTAGAAATAATGAGACAAAAAGTCAGAATTTACAGATAAGATTTATAAAATTTAGAGATTATAAAATCAAAGTTTGAAGTTAAAAAAGAGGAAATTTTGAGAAAAATGTCCAGAGACCACATTCTTTCAGAGAGTCCTGTATTTCAGCTGAAGTTATTTGTGGGTTTTTCTTTGCATCCAGAACAATTTTCCTGGCAGTTGTGTTCATATTTAGGTCAGGGGACTGAGATGGCCACTCCAGAATCTTCATTGGTGTTTTGGATCAATGTCATCTTGGGTTCTGGATCTGAATTTTATCAACTTTTCAGGATGTTTTAAAGACTATTTTGACTTTCAAACAACATTTTTAGCCTCAAACACTTCATTTCCTGCATCATGAAACATTTTTATGCACTGATTTTTGCTTTTTTTTCATCATATTACATTTTTAATCTAGTCCTGTGTCACCTGATGTGTTTTTTGAAGTCTTCTTAATTGTCTACAGAGTTTTGGCTTTATACAAGCAGCCTGTTGGTGAAAGAAATGTAGTTTAATGAAAGGTTACTGGACAAACTGTGGTTTGGTTTATGCCTGTAACAGAAAATGTAAATGCACACATGATTTTGAGCAAGATTTTTGTCAGTGACATAATAAATACATGTACTATCAAAGCTGGAAGCTGTACAAAAACTGACCTTGGGCAACAATTGGCGAAGTTATTTGTGGGTTTTTCTTTGCATCCAGAACAATTTTCCTGTCAGTTGTAGCTGAAATGTTTGTTGGTCTACCTGACCGTGGTTTGGTTTCAACAGAATCCCTCATTTTCCACTTCTTCATTAGAGTTTGAACTCTGCTTATTGGCATCCTCAGTTCCTTGGATATCTTTTTATATCCCTTTCCTCTTTTATACAGTTGGATTCACTTTTCCTGCAGAAACTTT